>CM034152.1:470918507-471062395 GCA_019776745.2 Taxus chinensis
AATACAAATAGTTTTTGTGTATTTCTATTTAATCACAGCCACTCTTTATCCTTTTTCGAAACACGAAAATCAAAACCAAACAAATCTATTATTATTGTAAACTTAAATCCAACATACATATTCAGTTTTATTTAGATGTTAAACAAAATAATCTTCTATATCATTGACAACGCACGTCGGATCTTTATTTATTATTTATACCTTGCTAACATGTACGCAGACCATCACGCATCAGCCCAAACTAGGTGATGATCTGATTCGTCGACCCCTCTCGCCGGGGCTCTCTGTACTCAAAGGTACCCGGCTATTGGTACGCCACTGATCTACCAATTCTCCTGTAAACTATGAAATACGCACCACTCGCATGGAGGACTTCAGCCTCTAGTCTCCCGCCCGTGACTCAGCAACACTAACAATCCGCTTGTCTCATCACCTGAGTTTGGATCTGCTGAACAAAAAAGCTGCAGGACGATCCCCTTGCTGTAATCACCGTATGTCAGAGCACCACCACACACCTCGCGTGTTCTGCTACCCCAATAATCTAAGGCCTCTGTCGTTCCCGCATCATACCTGCGATCGGCTGCTAAACTCTTTAGGCCTCTGGAGGTGTTGGCCAGGGAGGTGAGAATGCGCCTCGGCGTCGATCCTCATATAGGTCTATACGCCAGGTATATCTTGCACCAATCCAAATTGTCGCCGCACCGCGATCTATAGGAATCCTCTCATACTCTCACCCGGCCTGTGCCCCTGCAAATCCACCTCAATCGCTCTACACCCCTCAAACTCCTCAGCTATGTCTCTGTTACCATATAGGTTCCGATGGGACCTCCAACAGATATCCGAAAACCGTCACTCTCTCCCATACCTGCCTGAATACTCAATATCACCTGTAACGGCCTGGGATCTGGCCTCTTGTTCTGTCTGGACCCATCGTCTGAATCCCAACCTCTGTACTCCGGTCTCTCCGGCCTGGAGGGATTGGCTATTGGTCACACCACAAACAATGTGCTCATAGCCCAACAGTTTAATTAAGTATGAACTATCCAGTGTCGTCCTGTGATTTCGACTACAAGCCATAAACCCCTGTATAGCTCCGCCAAATATGAAGGTGCCCATGCAAAATAACGTTCTTTCTACCATCTCTCCAAAATAACACACATCAATGCCTTTGGAAAATCTTCCCCTTCCGCCCCGTAATGCTAATAACCCTACTGCCTATCATTAATATCAATGCTTAACCTGTCTCCTCAGGGTGTGTTGATACATTACCCCATATGAAATGATTTAAACCTCGCTGTGTCAAACCGTGCGTATGTGGACCCAAATACTGCTGTTATCACCCACGTTGCCCGCGCTAGGTAGGGCCTAAAATATACTGGTTCTCCTGTTAAAGGGAGGTCTCAAAAATCCGAAACACATCTTCCAATGTTATTGTATTTCACCTGTTGGCAGATAGAAAGGTGGTATTATTGTTCGGGATTCCATCTCTCAATCAAAGCTGTATTGTTTGTAACATACCATGGTTACGGGTGATTCCTTGAATAAGAAAACGGATTCCATTAAAACCCCAAATGATGTATTCAATGTCCATTCCGCTGGTGTTACAATCCGCTCGGATTCGTGACAACAGCGCTGGCACACTATCATTCATCCTCAACCTGCCTCTACCTGCTAAACAAAACAACAAAACAAACCATTCAATCTGTTAGGGTTTTTCAAACATTCTGGAAATTCCTCCAGTAACCGGTTACCAGTTATACATAACCGATACGGTGATAACGGATACCGGTTCCACATAACCGCTACGGCACTGTCACTTTATACACCTGCCCTAAAAACAACCAACCTACGACGATAATTTGCTCGTTTATTCATTTGTATACATACAAACATACCTTAAAACCCCTGATGCCTACCCTATAACAATTACCCACCTGCCAACCCTTGTTATCATGTGTTTCTTTATCATATATACCCACCTACTCTCCCCCATCTATTCACGAAACATGCAGTAGTCAATCACAAACAAAATGATACCTCTTGGGTTGCCAGCAGCTTGAGGTGGCCCTTGTTCTTCCCTCATGTCCTTGCCTGCTGGATGCTCTCTCGTTCTGCCATGATCACCACCCTTTTCAACTTTGTCTTTCTGCCTTCTGAACCTTGGATCACATTCACTTTCCTTGTCTCTTTTCTCCTTCTCACCTAAATCTCTCATGCAAATACCTGTCTCAGTCGTCACAAAGCGTCGCGTTCGCCGTATTAACCTCTTGCATGGCTCTAAAATTAAAACTCAAGTTGCCACCCTAGCTTTTCCTATTTTTAGAAAACTCATACCTAAATAACCGGTATCGATCGTGTACCGACACCGTCTATAGCTACCGACATCGGTTACCTAACCGATACCGGTTACACACCTTCCTTTTTGAAACAGGTTCTTTTCTTCATTTCTCATCTAAATTTTGTTGTCGCGCCCAGCCTCTTTTGCCTGCATAAACAAAACAATTTACCACATTGTTCATCCACCACACATAACATTACAATTTCATTAACATCATTTATTTTATACAAATACACAAACCATCAATACGGATATCAAGAAACTATCAATCTATACATCATTTGGATCCAACTCATCAGTTACATATAATCATAATGTCACAAAACCACCAATTCATCACATAACATGACATTCATATATACGTACAAAAAAACAAAAACATCAGCATCATCCATCTATCAACATGTCAATTAAACTCATCACACATTCTATATATTACCAGACCCCATTAACCAAATATTTAAACACATTTTGAACACTGCATGTGGATCAAACATCGTCTCTCTATATATATACCAGTTTTCAAAAATACAATGTGCCTACATCGGGGCCTCTGTGATCTCATAATATACCAAAGCCGGCACGCAGGCCGCAATACCTACCAAAAATCTCGACTCGGCTCGCAGGCCGGTCTCTCATATCAAAAATATACCTGGCTCGCAGGCCGGGGTGTTATTCAAATGTACAACCTGTACCGGCTCGCAGGCCGTATATAATAAATAAATGAAATCATGCAAGAATAAGGGTCGCATGTAGGCCTCTTATCAATACACCGGTCGCAGACCGGTGCCCATGTCCCTATTGTTCCCTATACAAAAACCATGTCGGGGATCTATCAGCTCTCCCACCACCTCGGCACCTCCCCGCTGAGTCCCTATGGTGCCTCCGCCTCATGCCCGTCACGGACACGCCAGCTATGGCGTGACCCTCCTGAGATCTCTGGTGTGCGACGGTCCTCTGCCATATGCGCTGCATATGCCTGATACTCGACTCCGGTACTATCAAGAATATCCTGGATACTACAGGCCCTCTGCTCTAAAACCTCCATATAGCGATCTCGCACCAACTGAAGGAGCTATGGGCTGGCCCCTGGCAACCCAAACACCAATACCCCCGCACCGCACCCAAACCTACCGCCCCCCGATCCTATACCTGCACCGGTGGTCCGCGGTGGGCTGCCTGTGCTGCTTGCATGTCCCTGCAACCTTTTGGCTGTGATGCTGGTGGTATGTTCTGGCCTGTGCCTGTACCGACCTTTGCACCTCCTTTGGCTGTGGTGCTGGTGGTGGTGCACCTTTGCCTTTGCCTTACCTGGGCTAGCTGCCCCTGTAGTCCCCTATCTGTGCCTACGCAGTAGCTACTTCCCCTGTAAGAGTGCACCTAACCTCTGAGCTGATCCCTCTCTCCTATACTGCAGCCAAGTCCGGCTGACATGCGGTACTATCCTCGCTGCTCCTCTGCTCTATCCCCCTCCCACCAACACACTTATAGTTCTTCTTTTTCCCGCGCTTCACTCGGCCTCCATCCCTCTTCACCTTCCTTTTCCTTCTAGTCCTCTCCCGCGTCGCCGCCTTTCTTTCTGCTCCCACATTCTTTGTGCTCTTTGCAGTGTGTGGCCTCTAACAACAATCATCTCCGTACCTTTACTGAGGAAGGGAGGTGGCTCGTCCTGTCGTAACCCCATCTGCCTGCGTACCCTCTCTAGGGGTATCCGCTCGTACTCTCCCGGCCTCTGTCCTGCTATCCAGAATGTATACTGGATCAGGCGCAGCTGTACGCGGGCTCCTCTGCCAGGCTGATGACCTCTGTAGGGTCTCCATACAATGTCTACTGCTGTAAGGCCCTCTAGCAAGTGTCTATAATAGGCCACATCCCAACCTGCAACAACTGCTCATGGCTGGCCCACGACCCCTAACCACCTCTAAAAGCCATATCGGTATACGACCTGTGGCCCTGCTTGCTGAGGTAGCCCTACTGGCCTGATGTATACGATGTGCTCATATGCCCAACAGTGCAATAAAAATGTAGAACAAATACCAAATCGCCTCCTCCGGCGATAGCCCCATAACTCCCTGTATAATTGAACCAGATATACTGGTGCCCAGGCATAACAGGTGTGCTCCTCCACCATCTCCAGCAGTACCCCCATCAATGCTCGTGGGAAGCAGCCTCCCTCTGAGTCCAGGAGGGCGAAGCAGGTGATCCCAACCATCATCAACACCGCCAGTCGTATCTCGTGAGGATGCGCACGGTACATGTCACCGTACCCGATACTCGCACTATGGTAGGTCAGTAGCGCGGCTGCATCCCCAAAAACCTGCAGTATGCTGTCCATCGCAGTCTCTGAATCTACCTGGAAGACTGCCTCTCCCTCGATCGGTAGTCACAGGATGCGATACACATCCTCTAATGTGACGGTCATCTCCCCGGTCGGCAGATGGAACACATTGGCCGCCGGATCCCATCTCTCGATGAGGGCGACCATCAGGCTGTGATCCCTCTCTATCACTCTGTACCTCTGGAACCCCGCCGAGTCCCACCTCGCGCATGATGGCCCAATGCGCCGCAGATACGTGTGGGCCGTCATCCGACTCAATATGGAGGCATCCTATCACGCATCGTCAACTGCTGACGTGCCTGCAAACCAACCCACATTCTAGACCTCTACTCTTTCTTATAACATCTACTTAAACCAGTAACCCCTTCTTGTAACAACCCAAACCTAAACCCCCACACCTAACGCCTTTCCTCCACCCCGACGACAACCCCGGTCACACCGCCCCTCCAACCACACCCAACCCAAAAAAAACCCCTAACCCCACCCACCACTTTAGTCCCCCTCCTACCGCCACCACCCCTTCTCCCACCCCTAACCCGAGACCCCCACTGTTCTCGCCCCCACCACCCGCCCCTGGCCCCCACCACATTCCCATCTCTCCCCCTCCCACGCCCCGTCGCCACCCGCCCCCCCACCCCACTCCCCCAACCCATCCACACCGCCCCCCACCCCCACCCCCCAGCCACCCTCACTCTCCAACGCCCACCCCGCTTCCCATACCTCGCCGCCCGTCCCCCCCCGCTATCCCTCCGCACCCTCAAACACCTATACCCCCACCCAACCACTCTCACCCTCGAGACTAATTATTCTCAAAGCCCACCGCCACTCTTCACAAAGCCTAAACCATAAACCCTAAATCCCATCCCAACTCCACCCTCAACCCATCCCTTCCCCACCGATACCGGCCGATACGCGACCGATGCCGGTCCCCCCCATTTCAACCTCACCCTATGCTTTTGCGACCGATGCCGGTCGCCTAGTGACCGACATCGGTCACTGTCTCCTGCCCGAGCCGAACCCCCGCGCGGCCCCCCAAAGACCATTTTTCACCTATTTTTACCCATCTACCCACCCAAACACCCCCAAATTTTACACACCTAGCCGCCTTACCCTATCTTACCTATCTACCCTCTCTCTTTTTCAAATTACGTCTATTTACTCCTCATTTCCTAAAACAACTAAATTCCTACCCAAACCCCCAATTTCACTTAATACAACCAAATGCATAAAATAAAGAGTTTAGAACCTACCGGTACGACGACACGTCGTCATGGTGGGATGGGTGGGTGGCGTTCCAGCTGGTCCAGCCCCTCCAGCTCCTCCTGCCTGTGCTATGGCTCCAATCCTGATCTGCTGGGTCCCCGGCCAATCACCTGCTGCCTCCTCCTCAATCGGGCCCACTATCAACTCTCTCCGCCAATCAAATCGCTCCACCTCACTCAATAACCCTCCAAATCAACTCTCTACGTCAAACAAGTCAATTTGGATTGCAAATAACAAAAGTGACAATGATAGGCCGTATTTTTCTTTTTATAGGTTTTTTCGACCTTAACCGATGTCGGTTTCATTTTTTGCCCTAAGAAACCGGTATCGGTCCCTTAACCGATATCGGTCATGCAGAATCGACATCGGTTTGATACCCAACTTTCACCCCATTCTTTGCCCTTCTTTACTCCTTGCCTTTTTTTTCACCAATATCGCCTCTGTCCACCTTTGATGCACATCATTTGTTCACTTGTCCAGCCTGACCTACGGCCTCAACCTACCATTCGGCCCGACCTAAGGCCTCGCCCTAACCTATTTGGCCCGACCTCAGGCCTCAACCTACTAATTGGCCCGACCCAAGGCCTCAACCTACCTATTTGGCCCGACCTAAGGCCTCGCCCTAACCTATTTGGCCCGACCTCAGGCCTCAACCTACCAATTGGCCCGACCCAAGGCCTCAACCTACCTATTTGGCCCGACCTAAGGCCTCGCCCTAACCTATTTGGCCTGACCTCAGGCCTCAACCTACCAATTGGCCCGACCCAAGGCCTCAACCTACCTATTTGGCTCGACCTAAGGCCTCAACCTACCAATTGGCCCGACCCAAGGCCTCAACCTACCAATTGGCCCGACCCAAGGCCTCGCCCTACCTATTTGGCCCGACCCAAGGCCTCAACCTACCAATTGGCCCGACCCAAGGCCTCAACCTACCAATTGGCCCGACCCAAGGCCTCGCCCTACCTATTTGGCCCGACCCAAGGCCTCAACCTACCAATTGGCCCGACCCAAGGCCTCGCCCTAACAATTTGACCCCGACCCAAGGCCTCAACCTACCACCTAACCTGACCTAGGGCCACCGCCCAACCACTTGGCCTGACCCAAGGCCGTATCACTTCCATACCATACCCACAATCAACGTTTTATTTTATACATCCATCATGTACCTTGTGTTTAATCGAGCTCACCTGTTCGTGTTTTAGCATGATTAGGGTCCTTGACTTGATCTGTCGACCAGCTTTGCCCAGACCTAGACCGTGACGTTTATCTTAACCAAACCAACCTTTTGGTACTGCCGAACATGCCTAAACGTTCCGGTACCTTACCTGTTATATACCCTGGAGCTACTTCCTATGCCTTGGATACCAGGATTATATCACCCTTGTTTGGATAAACTATCGACCTTTGCCTATACATTGCTGGTTTGCTAGTCAAATCATGTACCCTAGTCATACTATTACATTTCAACATGCGTCTGCTTCCTTGGACCTACCCCACCACCTTCCCATCCTCTCTACCACATATACCCTTTATCAACCCTATCCCTGATTTCCCGTTCACTCAATCTGTGATAGATTTGAGGGGGATTACCTATATCCTTAACATGAGAAACCACTTCATATTATTGTCCGCGCAGCTTTACAGAACAAGCTACACGACAATAAGGGGCTAATGTAGACACCAAATTCATGTCTCACGACCCCTTGTGACCCGCATCCCATTTCACAACCTAACCTCATTACCTAAACTTTACACAATTATTTATTAATTACCTTGTAATTGATAAATCCACATCACCTTACCCGCCACCTCACTTTGCCACCTCATCATGACCTAGCCCTAACCCTAAACTAACCTAATTAAGACCCATGACTTGGTCTAGACTCACATCCATAACTAATGCCTCCTTACTCGCACCAAAAGCCGACCTTCTAGCCACTTGACCAAGCCCGCAGCTGATCTCTCGGGAGAAAAGCAGGGAAGGTGGGCTATTTTAGTAAAAATAGCCTACTTTTTCCTTACCGATGCCGGTTCCTACTCGACCACCGTCGGTTTCGCAACCGCCATCGGTTCCCTGTAAATGGGCTCCCCAAACCAAAACAACGGATCGGAATTTCATTTTGAGAGATCAGTAAAAAAAAGGATTTTTGGATCAACAGAGAGCATTGCGAGTGAGGAACAGAGTCCAGATCTTCACTTGACAGAGCAGAGACGAGTAAAGAAACCAGAAGTGTTTGCAACCAAGGAGATCAACTTGCATCTCGGTCAAAACCAGTAAGTCAGATCTTACATGTCCTTTTGTCATAACATTTCTTGTGTTTCTTGAATCTGAGTCCTCCTAAATCCATTTCTGAATCCACTACCTAATGTGCCATTGCATCTAACTGTCATTCTTTCACTCCTAATCACCCCATTTCTTAATACCATCCAAAAAATCCAGCTATTACAAACACCATCTGTACCAAGAAGATCCTATAACCCACCGGTATCGGTTATCAGTAACCAGTGTCGGTCATCAATAACTGCCATCGGTTCCTCTGATCAAAACCAGAAACCAGCCTTTCCCCCTACCCAGTTTAACAAAATAATTTAATTGATATTTTGCAGTCTTTTGTGTTAATTCATATTAGCAGGGGAACTAACCACCTTCGAAGGGAAGTTTTATATTTCCTGGGCCCAAGGCAGTTTCCTCATTTATTGTTTAATCAAAATCTTGTGGTCTTGTGTTCTTATTTGCAGGTAGTCCTTCCAAGACAAAAAGGAGTTCTCCGCAATCAGCCTGATCTTTCTCTACGGTACGCGCACACCATCTCGACATTCAACAGGTATTCCTCCTAACCCTAATCTCATCTGTTTCTAAAAGGAATGAAAGGATAGAAACAACTCTATTCCCAGAAGCCGAAACATTCCGAGTGAAACATTGTGCCAAAGAATATAAATTTTGCTTCAAGAGGAGGCTTTGGATTTTCTTGGCTCTCACGCTCACCTATGCGGATGGAAGGCTAATATTTAGAAGCATTATGGATCATGTATTCCTACGCATGTGTAACATTGGTGGAATGATATTGACTATAAGGCATATTGCAAGGAAAACACCACTCTAATTATTTTGCCATATTATTCTCAACTGGAACAATTTCTTGTCCTGTGTTGGGCGTTGGAAGATGTGTTTTAGGAGGAATAAATTTCAAATTCAAGTGCGCATTATCATTCTATCTATCATTTTAGTGGTTATGTCCATATCTTTAATTTCCATATTGATTGTGCCAAGGTTGTTTGCTTTGGCTTTGTGACTGATTGGAATCATCTTTATAGGTTTGCACCTGCTGATTTTCCAATGATATGTCCTTGTTGGAAAAGTTTCTAATCATGTCCTTCAATTCATCATCTTCTTTCTACTATGCGGGAGAATAAGATGTGGATGTAATTGATTATGAGGTTTGTACTAGAACAAGAGTAATAGAAGGCTAGGGCATTGGAGACATGTCTAGGAATAAGGGTGCATAAGGTATATAAGTCAAATTACCAGCCTGAATGAGACTGTTCTCTACCATTATTGCAATATTGTATGTACCAGATAAGGTTCTACCTCCTATGGATTGAATCATGACTGAGATGTCACTATTCAAATCCCTTATATAATACAAGAAATTATGCTAGGCTATAGGTCTTACTACTTGAGAAATTTTGTCCCAAGTCTTCTTGAATCTGATTTTGAAATCATTCATTTGCTTATTTGGCACTCTTTTTTGTAGTCACCTACTCCACAAGTGATAGATGATATGAATTTTCTTCAAAGTAATTTCATAGAGCCATTCCAAGATCATCCTAGGTAGCAACAAACATAGGTCTCAAGCCGTGGTACCATTGGAGGGATTTACCCTTGAAATAGGATTAAGTAGCTTGATAACAACATCATCATGAGTGATCAGATAGACACAACACACATTGGCCACATCTTGAATGTGTTCAATAGGGGTAGCTTGATTCTCTTCAGTGAAGTATGAAATAATATTGAGTGTGGCCATTATAATATCATGTTGTTAATTGAGATTGAGCGGGCTTCCGTAATTGAAACTGGAAAAGTTTCTATGAGGAGGAGGTTGAAGCGCCATGGCAGGACGCGCTTGTCTATTTTAAGGAGGAGTAGAGTGCACATGACACATTGGAGATGGAGATGCATGCAAAAATATTTGTTGTGTGTGCTTCTTGGTGAAAGTTGGAGGTACTCAAAGGATCCTTTAGCTATAACACTCTGTCTGGTATGCACTCTTCTCATAAAAGGTGCTCAGGACTGCAAAACAGGAAATCAAAAAATGTTAGGATTCGTCTAATGTGTTGAAATAAGACTCCAAAGGTTGGAAATACTAATTTCACACACCAGAACTTAGCAATATGAAATTTAATTTTTCACTAATGGTCCCACTAGGAATGCCAAAAATTGTTGGTCGTTCAAACATGCACTAGTATCTTGGATCTGGAAGAGTTAAGTTGTTTGAGACAACAATGGAACCATCTCAAAGTTGTGGGACCTTGAACACTTGAGACAGATCTCCAGAGAAGGTTAGTTCTTCTATCTATTTCTACTACTACTTCTACTCCTAATGCCAGAAGGGAAAACTAAGCTAATAATGGCAAGGGACTAGGGATAAAAGGATAACATAATAGAAAACTAATCTAAGGAATACGATAGCACTAGAAAAAAGAGGGATGAAAACCATACGTTCTAATTGAAAATGAAAGGAAAAGGCATGAAAGAAGGATAGGCACATGTAGCACAATTAAGACACATTTACCAGACCAGTTTCATGGAACACAACTAAAAATGGAGCTGCAAGGGATATAGAATGACATAAAAAACACGAAGTGTAAAAAAAAGAAAAGAAGAAAGAATACAAACACACTTAGGATAGAGAATAGTTAGAAAATAATGCGTCCATTACTTCTAGAAATACACAGATCTATTACAATGGTGAAAGAGGCCGATATCCACATGCATGAGCTAGATATAGAGGTCTATGACTCAGAATACATAAATATGAATTCCATAAAAAAATACGTAAGGATCTAAAGTGTCCAACATTAAAAATGATCCCAACTCTTTCATTTATAGATGAATCCATGGAAGAAGAAGAGGAGAAGGAGGGAAAACCTGAATTTGAAATGTAACCACCAAAAAGAAACATTCAATGCCTGTAAATCTGCCTGCAAATCTCTCAAATGTGTTTTCCCAAGTCTGTTTGGCATGTTGGAGAAGAATGGAAGGTAGATCAGATCAAAACAGGTGGTTGGAGCAATCAAATATACTCATTAATTCCTAGAAAGACATTTTCCCATTTCTCACCTACTAGATCTACCAATAATTTGAATTTGAATATCTAGCATTTTAGCCTACGTCGAAAACTATCAATTGATACTAGGCGTGTGCTGATTGTAGATATTTAGCAAAAGATATGGCTTCTAGAAGTTTGTTAGAGCCACCTTGGTAGGAAAAACACATGGTGTGTGATAATTGGTCAAAAAGATGGCCAAATGTGTAAAATTTTTGTGTCGTTTCTGCCACATGTCATTCATTTATTTGTTACAAGGATTTGGCACCCAGCTGTCACACTTTCATTGGTTACATGTGGTATAATAAAGCATGCCAGAAAATTACATAACAAATAATGGCGTAGAGGAGGGTGCAAAAGTGTTCTCATGGAAGAATGAGGTGTGAGAGAAAGAAAGAAGGAAGGCGCGTGCAATCACAATGCATGCGGAGGAAATGGGGCAAAGTGATGAATGGGAAATGTATGGTCAAGGTGTAAATATTACAAAGTAATGTGTGGAGTGCATGAGAGGGCTAGGGAATTAGATTATTTAAGCGTGTAACATTCCCATTTTAAGACATTAGAAATGAAGGAAATTTTTTTTATAGTGTTCATTGCTCTAAAAAAAGCATTATTTAGAACAAACATTCCATGCCAATCAAATTCAATGGATAAACATATGTAGTTGTAATGACTCGGTGATTCACTGATCTATTAATTCCATAACTTGGTAAGCTACTGATCTATTTATGTTAACTTATGTATTGAATAAATGTTGTATACTTCATATACTTTGTCATCCTACCCTACACCGGGTACTGAGTGATCTACTTAAAGAACATATCTGAATATCTGCTATCAATATTCATCTGATATCACGTTGTTTTAAACTTGGTGACATAGGACAATGCAACCAACAATTTGTGATACTTTGGCCAAATATTTATAACATACTGTGTATATCACTATTCCTAGACAACATACTCGTCATATTGGAATACGTCCTTCACCTCACTCCTTAATGATTGGTCTTTATTGACTACCATTAGTCCACCTATTACAGGTTTAACCCTAGCCCTAGATAGGAACATAACCTATTATAGGAATACACTCACAATGGCTTAGGGTAAATGGGCATACTCGATTGACCTAAGTCGACCGGATGTACCAACGTACCTTGAGCCATTGGAACCTAATTCATATCATAAATATGCTCCTATCTAGACCTAGAGGGAAACTAAGTTCAAGTCCTAATTCTTGTTGGGTGTAGATCTAGATGATCAATGTGGAAGGGTGATGCCACATGTCAACTATAACACTGTATTCTCGAGATGACCCAAGACTTCTCGAAAGTACAGCCTTGTAGTTGGCGTGTGCCAACATCCTATAGAAACTACCTCATCAAGATGTACATACCCCCGAGGGGATTGTTAATACATTGTTAGTCTGAGTTGATTCTTGACTACTACAACCTTTCCAAACCCTAATCCAACTCTCAATAAGTTCTTTTCCTAATTTTTCTTCATTTAGTCCATTAAATACTTCGTTATATTCAAGGCCACTTTTAATGTTTGATCACATAGTTAAACTTCCAATTAACCGTAACTGTACATCATGATAATATGTCTTATTTAAAAAGTACAATAACTTTTTAGAAAATTTCAACGTCATAATATATCCAAAATAAAGTAGACTTCATAAAAAATGAAGTCTAATAATTTGTAATCACATTAACATACCTTTATAATATAGTTTAGATAAGAACAACATATTCTACAACTTAACAAGTTACATCATAAGTAGGGAGATTGAACTAAACCCCTTTATCCAACTTATCAAGGATAACCAATTAAGCATATAAATAATATGAAGAATATCAACAAGATAGAAATCCATCTTTTTCATACAAGCACAAGATAATTTACACAACCAATACAAGTAAATTATCAGCTTTCAATTCATCTTTATAACTTATACATTTACAAGTCTTATGCACTTTAGGCGTATTGCATAACAACTACCTTCATCCTAAAAGAATACTACTTTTCTTTTTCAATACAATCTCAAGAATAAATCATATTTAAATCAGCCAATGCATCTCATAAGTTTAACCTCCTTTTATCACTTACGAAGTCCATCTGCAAAATTGTTAGCATGGGTCAGTTCAATGAACTGAGCATGATAAGCACTAAGCCTTAAAATGAATTGCATTCCACTAATTGTTCCATTAAAACAAGTCTTCTTTAATGAAACAATTAATATATCATACTAAAAAAACATAAGTAATAACAATCAAGAAAGAAGTACATTAATAAATATGAATTCACATCTAAGAAAAGAAAAAAATATAATCCACAACATCTGCCTTACAAATTAAATTTTAGTTGATCCTATCAATTACCTTTAAAAAAACAATAGATCATATCATCTCATTGTTCCCAATTCTATCATAATAGAATAAAACATTTATCTTTTCTATAAGACAAGGAAGTGTTTACAACATGGTTCCCATTAGGATGATTCATCTAACTCTTAAGAAAAAGAAGAAGAAGAACCTTTACAAACTATGCCCAAAAACAAAACATCCGAAATATAGAAATAGGTTCATAACATGAATTTAACTATTTCATTTTAAAGGACAACTACCTTAACATTCAACATTTAATAAATTCATCATAACAGAATCCCATGTCCATCCGTGAAGGATTGTAAAATCAAATAGTCTGTCAACAAGTTTACATTTTCTGTTCAACCAGACTAGAACATCTAATCTCTTTGTACATCATTTCAGTCAAATGATATGTACAAGAAGACTAATCAACATAATAAATCCCCATTCCCTAAGAGAATCAATAATAGAAGGTTTCAATCAAATGAACTTAACCCAATAGCATAGAAAATGAATCTTATCAGAATGTGATTCCATTCTTAAATCATTCCACTTCACTTAACAACAAATTCCCTTTCTAATCCAAACAATAAGCCCATACACTAGTTCCTAGAAGAGAGAACAAAACCAACTCAAGGTAAGAAGAAAACATATTGCAAGTCTCCCTTACAATTTTTACCTTCAATAAAGCATGAGTTCCCATTTCAATTTAGAACAAATACATAGTAAAGTTCAAAAACAACATATTGTCCCAAATGAATCGAAATTTCTTTCCTCTTTTTTAAAAAAATAATAAGGATTCATTTACTAAATCCAATCAAGAAATAGAAAATCCCTAATAGAAAACTAACAATTCTTAATTACCCATGAGCTCAACAAAGACTGAAACTTCATTACAAGATTTCAACATTTTATTACAAAGAGCAAGTGGTTCATGGTTTCAAGAGAGCAATAATCCAAAACAAAACTATCTCAGCTTCATGTTTCCAATAGAGGAGACATTTTTTTAAACAAAACAATCAACCCAAAATTTGGGTTTCCTCAAAATAGAGGGGAAAAGGATTTCCCTACTTTATTTTCATTGCTAGTTCAAAGAAGACGAATAGTCCACAAAAGAAGTTCTAATTCCATTATCTAACGAAAACGTTTCTAGTTTAATTTTCCAAAAGATATTCAAACATCTCAGTTAAACCACTTTACCAGATTTCCTTTGAGTAAGTAGTTTGAATCGACAGAGGTATAAGATTAAACCATAAAAGCAAGTAAAAACCCAATTCAATACCAAAACCAAATCGAAAAGGTCTATAATACGACCAGTTCAGAACTCAAAAATACAAAATCCGAGCACAATGTTGAACACAAACTTCTCATTAAGGTTTAGGACCACTCAAGATAGTATTTACAGGTTCAGGGAAACAACATGTTCCCATTCCCATTTATATCTTAAATAAAGAAAATCCAAAAAGATACAAGAACAGAACCGATAACTCGTTGCAGTTTACGAATTCCACACACTAAGTAACAATTTAAATGTACAGTGTCAAATGAAAAAATCTACAACATGAGTTCAGATATACACCAGTATCTTAATATGAGGTAGTATATTTTACAAATATACATTAACAGTTCAAGACAATAGGGAGCCTCCATTACTAATTTATATCTTATCAAGAAGCCCTATTTCCAACTCAAAATGAAACACGAGTTTCCAACAAGAGTTTGGAGACATACAAGTAACAAAATACGAGTATGGTGAAAACATGAACTTCCATTAATAGTCTAGAATATCACAAGAATAAAACATGAGTACAGAGCTACATACAGACTTCAAACAATAATCCTGAGTTACCCAAGGTTCTAAACACCAATTTAGAGCATAAAAATTTATCCAGTACCAGTTCTTATCTAAATAAGAACCCAATACAAGTTCCAATCCAAACACTAGCTTGAATACAAGCTTAAGATTAAACAAAAATGAGTTCCAATGCAAGATCAAATGGAACTCAAGGTTCCCAAAAAATCAAAACCATAAAAATAGCAAAGAAGGTTAGTTAAAACACAACACTTCGAATACCGGTTCCAACAATGAAAAGCAGAGCTACAGAAATAAGTTTCTCATGAATGATTCAAAATTTAACCCAACAAAGAAATTTTCCAAACTTAATGTTATTTTGCTAAGGATTTCATATCCAAATTTCTAGAGATTTATAAAACCCAAAAAACAAATAACCAGATAAAAAATTCAAGACAAGAATCTCAAAAGAGCAGATTCATTTTAATGAAATGTTTAGAAGAAATCAAGAGATCTTAATGGTTAGAGCCTATCATGCTTGATAGTGCTTCTGCTAAATCGAAGGATACTTCTAGCCGAGCTTTCAACTCCTTTTCTTCTCCATGAAAGATCAACAAAAAAACAACTTTCCTCGGAATGCCTCATATACCTTCCCATGATCGAAAATAGACCAGGTGAGTTAAAAATAACAATGTAGTGAAAGTCAAACTACTGGTTCGAAGAACCAGTTCACTCCATGCAGAGAAAAATCTGGAAAGCATGCGAAAATAAATAACCTCCCACAAATCTACCTTCCAAGTTTCCTAGATGGTTTGTGAACAAAAACCGAGACCAATAAATTCCATTAATTCCAATTTTCCTACTTATCTTTCCTTTCCACCACCTCCCAAGTCTGCATATGTCCAATTCACATTTACACATGCAATTCCATATTTAGTGAAACTTCCACATAAGCCTCCACCAAGTCAAGTAGCCCTTGCCAAAAATGACAATAATTTATGCCTTAAAAACCTTATCAACAACTTAAATGCCATTGGAACCATCACCTTTGATGCATGTACCCCCTATTAGGTTCCCTTTTAAATAGCTTAGGATAGATCCCTTAGAACTTAGGTTAGTTTAGAATTAATCACCTTAGGCCTTACACATTACCTTAGGTAGTTTCCACATAGGTTAGATTAATTCACAACATAATAGTTTTAGGCATTAGGTTAGATCATCACATAATCTTATAGCATTAGGTTTTAGGTTAAATTAAATAGCCTAGTAACCTTTCCATAATCCCTTAGCACAAGGCTTAGGTTAGGATAATAAATTCAATTAAGTAACATAGCTAGGTAGTAATATATATCTATATATATATAGGATTCTGTAGTATATATATTCTTACCCAGCTTAGGATTCCGAATCCTTCCTATGTCATGAACAAGTTGCATTTCATTTACGTCAGCAATGTCCTGCCATGATCGATCTCCAAAGACCCAAGCATAACATACAACTGAATGGAAACATGTTCACACAAAATCTAAGAACTTGTAACAACAAAGTTCAGTCCGATATGTCCCTCAATTTTATTGAATGTCAATTTACCCTTCATTCAACTGAGCAGATTTAAAACATTCCTTGGATCACTGAAATTGATCCAAGGATGATTCAGATAAGGAGATAAGTTTGCAACTCTTAAACCAGATTACAATTCACCTACAAGAAGTGAAAAATGGGTTCAAGGAAGCCATTCCATTTCAGTCTAGTGATCTTAAGAACAGAAAAGGTTTATCCATATCAAGCATGATCTCCAAACCAACCAAAAGAACACATCTTTAGAAGAAGATCACATGTAAACACTTGAAATGCAAAAGAGGAATATAACAATTGTCGAGGGTGTTACATTCTTCCCTCCTAAAAAGAATCATCATCCTGATGATTACCTCATTTTAAAAATTTATATCAATGATAATCAATTCATTCACTTCTCTTATCATAAGTCAAATATATCAAAAACTTATAGTTATAGAAATCAGTATTAAATAGCTATTTGTTCAATTCTTATAAATATATACCCAAAAATGGTATACTTATAGTCATAAATAGAAGAAAAATCACAAAAATTTCTAACAATCCACATAATCAATTATGTTCAAATAGATATGGAAATGAAGTTTTCATATCCTCTAGGTTTTCCCAAGTTACACTATCTTCATTAAACTAGTCCCACTAGACTTTACATTGCCTATTTCTTGATTTTTCAAATACAACTGGAAAGTTTCAAGCACTCGTATGGGTTTAACCATGATTATTCCTAGGTCTTGGACCTGCAAGGAATTCCAATTTAACACATGTGATAAATCTGAAACGTATTTCTTAAGCAAAGAAATATGGAAAACATCATGCATTCGTGACAAAGTAGGAGGTAATGCTAAACGATAAGCTACAGGGTTGATTACTTCAACTATCTCAAAAGGTCCCACATAACGAGGTGATAACTTGGCAGCCTTACCAAAAGTTATAGAACTCTTTTTTAGTTTAACCCGAAGAAATACTTTCTCACCAAGTTCAAATTTCTTATCAACCCTCTTCATTTTAGCGTAACTCTTTTTCCTATCTTCTGCTTCTTTCAAGCGTTCACAAATCAATTTAACTTGTTGTTCCATTTCAGTAAGAATGTTAGGTCCAATTACCTCTCTATCTTCTATGTTATCCCAACTAACAGGGGTCTGCATTTTATTCCATATAAGGCCTCAAAAGGTGCCATCTTAAGAGAAGCATGATATGTATTATTGTATGTAAATTCAACTAATGGAAGATACTCTTCCCACTTATACTATTGATCCATGCAATACATTCGTAACATATCTTCTAAAACTTGATTTACTCTTTCAGTCTACCCATCTGTTTCCAGATGATATGCAAAACTAAAATTTAGCTTAGTTCCTAGAGCTGCATTAAGTGTTTGCCAAAATCTTGATTTCATTCTAGGATCTCTATCTGAAATGATTAACTCAGGTACTCCATGTAATCTGAAAATTTCATGTACAAATCTTCTTGCCAAAATAGGAGAATCATCCTTCAAATTTCCAACAATAAAATGTGCTACCTTTGTTAGTTTATCCACAACTACTAAGATAACATCATGCTTATTTCTTGACATAGGTAACCCTTGTACAAAATCCATGCTTATTACTTGCCATTTGTACTACAATATGCTATGAGGATACAACAAACCGGCTGGGTGCATATGTTCCGCCTTAACACGCTGACATTCAAGGCAATGTGTCACAAAATCAATAACATCCTTTTTCATTCCTTTCCAGAAATATTGTTGTTTCATATCAGCAAGCATCTTAGTAATGCCAGGGTGTCTAGAAAAAGGTGAATTGTGAAATTCAGCTAACAATTTCTTTCTCAAATCATTAAGCAAAGGTACATAGACTCTATTTTCAAATCATAAGATTCCTTCTTTATCAAAGTGAAAACCTTTGTACCTCGAATCATTAGAATCTGTAGCAAGTGCTGCTTTTACTTGTTGAAAGTAAGAATCAGATTCCATAACACTTTTTACTTCATCCTTATACCGAGTTCTAAGTGTTATAAGGGTAGAAATGTGCTTCCTACGACTTAGAGCATCAACCACTCTATTTTATTTTCCTTTAATGTAACTTATGTCAAAATCATATTGAGACAAAAAATCTAACCACCTTCGTTGTCTTGCATTCAGATTTGGCTGAGTGAAAATGTACTTCAGCCCAAGATGATCAGTTTTCAACTCAAATGGTTTACCAAGCAGATAATGCCTCCAAACTTGAAGTGTATGAACAATGACAACAAGCTCTAAATCATGTGGAGCATAATTCAACTCATGTAACTTAATTTTTCTACTTTCGTATACTATAACATGACTACTTTGTAACAAAATACCTCCTAGACCTTCACCGGATGCATCCGTTACCACCATAAAATCTCCATTAGGATCTGGTACTGCAAGAATAGGTGTTGAAGTTAACTGTTCCTTCAAGGTTTTAAACACAATTTCACATTTCTCACTCCAAACAAACTTTTTATCTTTCTTCTGTAAGGAAGTTATTGGTGTAGCTATCTTAGAAAAGTCTTTTACAAATTTCCTATAGTAGCCAACAAGTCCCATGAAGCTTCTAACTTCATGTACATTCTTTGGTGCAGGCCATTCTGTTATAGCTGTAATTTTTGAAGGATCTACATACATTCCATCTTTACTTATTACATGACCCAGATAGTGTACTTCTGTGTCATAGAATGAACATTTGGACAGCTTACCAAACAACTGTCTCTTTCTCAGAGTTTCTAAAACTATTTTCAAATGCTCATGATGCTCCTTAATGCTTTTAGAATATATGAGAATGTTGTCCAAGAATACGAGCACACATTTTTCCAAGTATTCTTGAAAGATATTATTTATTAAGTTCATAAATGCCATAGGTGCATTAGTTAATCCAAAAGGTAAAACCGTAAAGTCATAATGTCCATACCTTGTTTTGAAAGTTGTATTATGAATATCCTCATCCTTAATTTGTAATTGATGATATCTAGATCAAAGATCTATCTTGGAATATACCGATGCTCCACACATCTGATCAAACAAATCATCAATCCTAGGGAGTGGATATCTATTCTTGATTGTTTCCTTGTTTAACATTCTGTAATCAATGCACAATCTAAGTGTTCCATCTTTATTTTTCACAAAAAATTTGGGTGCTCCCCAAGGTGAAACACTTGGTTTAATCAAACCTTGAGATAAAATTTCATGCAACTGAGCCTTAAGCTCTACTAATTCTATAGTAGTCATTCGATATGGTGCCTTAGAAATAGGTTCAGTTCCAGGCTTGATCTCAATCATTAAATCAAATTCCCTTTTGGGTGGAAGACCTGGCAATTCTTTTGGAAATACATCACTAAAGTATCGTAATAGTGGATATTGTTCTATAATATCACTAATCACTTCTATTGATTCAGTAATTTTTACTACATATAAGGTACATCCTTTATTTTTGGCCTTTTTAAGTTGCATAGCTGACAATTTTCTAATAGAAATTTCATGTTTCACGCCCTGAATCTCTACTATTTTCTGCAGGTCATCTAAATAACTAATGTGTTTTTCAAAACAGTCCACTTTAGCCTCATGTTCTACTAACCAATTAACACCTAAGATTACATCATAAGACCCTAAAGGTGTAACATAAAGATCAACCTCTGTGGAAAAGTTAGGTAAATCAAGGACTACTCCACAAAGACACATACTAACTGTATGAACAACATTATTCTCATACTGTACAGTCCATGTTTTATCCATGTTTCTAGCTTTTATTTTTAATTTTGATGCTAATTTACTAGAAATAAAACATTCAATAGCTCTGGTATTAAAAAGAATAGTTATTGGTAAACCAAATATCTTACCCAGAACTTCTATGGGTGTGGCCTATTTCTCAGCCTGCTTGTTAGCTACTACAGTGTGTATCTTGTGCTACTAATTGTGATCATCCTTCTTCAAAGGAAATTGATTTGCATAATGATATTTTCCACAGTTATAACAGCCTCCTACAGGTCCCTTCTTAGGCTTAGGTTTATTTCCAGCCTTAGATTTATCATTTTGAACCCCATAGGACTTCTGTCCATTATTATTGTTCTTGGCAAAGTTGTTTCGTGCATTACCAACAAACTTGTTTGTTGTTGCTTTCCTATTTGTATTAGATGAAAAATTACATTAATTTTTGAATTTCTTCCATGGTCCTTTCTTGGGTGCAAGAGAGGATGAAGAGGAGTTGGGATTATTCTTCCTTACTTCCTCCTTATGGATTTTTCAACAACCCCTTCCATTGTGGTTGGGATGTGAACATCCACCTCTCCTCCTATAATGGGATTCAATCCCATGATGAATTTCCGTATCCTAAACTTCTCATCAGTTTGGTACTGGGGCACATACTTAAGGAGTTTTTTAAATCACTCCCAATACTCAGTTACAGTTAGTTTTCCTTGAGCTAAGTTCTGAAATTCAGTCATTTTCTGATCATAATAGAGTTGTGGCAGCCATCGTTGCCTAAAGTAACCTTTAAATTGGTCCCATGTGATATTAGATTCATCAATGTTCAACTCAGCCTTGCGGTTGTCCGACCATGAAGATGCTTCGTGTGAAAGTTGATATGCTCCCCATATCACCTTTGTTTCTTGTAAGAAATTTCTTATTGCAAATTATTTCTCCATTTCACTAAGCCAATTCTCAGCCCCATCTCCTAATGTGGTACCATCAAACTTGGGTGGACTTATCCTTTTTATGTCATTAGTGAGTTCTGCTACTAGCCTAGCCTTTTTGTTCTCAGGCTCCACAGGTATGTTAACATTGTTATTATCAACACCCACATTGGCATTGTCCCCTGGAGGTGGCTGATTATTGTTATCATCTTCTTCTTCCTCCTCATTACCAATTACTTGTTTTTCAAGCACAACCAAACGATCTCTTGTGTCCAACAGGGCAGTAAGGATCTCATCAAGTTTCTGGGTTGTTGCTACTCCTTCCTCAGGTGGAGGGTTATTTGCAGCATTTCCTCTTCTTCTCACCATTTTCTGTTACAAGAAAATTTAAGTTTCATCAGATTATGGACACAATAGGTCCAAGAGCTGCAACATTCAGCTCTGATACCAAGATGTAACATTCCCATTTTAATACTTTAGAAAAAAGGTAATTTTTTTTATAGTGTTCATTGTTCTAAATAAAGCATTATTTAGAACAAACATTCCATGCCAATAAAATTCAATGGATAAACATATGCAGCTATAATGACTATGTGATTCACTGATCTATTCATTCCATAACTCGGTAAGATACCGATCTATTTATGCTAACTTATGTATTGAATACATATTTTATACTTTGTATACTTTTTCATCCTACCCTACACCAGGTACTGAGTGATCTATTTAAAGAACATATCTGAATATCTACTACCAATATTCATCTGATATCACATTGTTTTAAACTTGGTGACATAGGACAACACAACTAGTAGTTTGCGATACTTTGGCAAAATATTTATAACATATTATGTATGTCACTTTTCCTAGATGGCATACTCATCATATTGGAATACATCCTTCACCTCACTCCTTAATGATTGGTCTTTCCTGACTATCGTTAGTCAACATGTTCTAGGTTTAACCCTAGCCCTAGATAAGAACATAACCTATTATAGGAAGATGCTCACAATGGCTTAGGGTAAATGGGCATACTCGATTGACCTAAGTTGACCAGATGTGCCAACGTACCCTGAGCCATTGGAAGATAAATCATATCCTAAATATGCTCCTATCTAGACCTAGAGGGAAACTAAGTTCAAGTCCTAATTCCTGTTGGGTGTAGATCTAGATGATCAATGCAGAAGGGTGATGCCACATGTCAACTACAGCATTTTATTCTCAAGAATACCCAAGCCTTCTTGAAATTACAGCCCTGAAGTTGGAGTGTGCCAACATCCTACATAAACTACCTCATCGAGATGTACAAGTCTTATGCACTTTAGGTGTACTGCATAAGAACCACCTTCATCTTAAAAGAATACTACTTTTATTTTTCAATACAATCTCAAAAACAAATCAGAATTCTTCACAAGGAATCAGATTTAAATCATCCAATGCATCTCATAATTTTAGCCTTCTTTTATCACTTATGAAGTCCATCTGCAAAAATTGTTAGCACGGGTCAGTTTAATGAACTGAGCATGATAAGCACTAAGCCTTAAAATGAATTACATTCCACTAATTGTTCCATTAAAATAACTCTGCTTTAATGAAACAATTAATATATCATACTAAGAAAAACATAAGTAATAACAATCATGAAAGAAGTACATTAATAAATTTGAATACACTTCTAAGATAAGAACATAATATAATCCACAACATCTACCTTACAAATTAAAATTTAATTGATCCTATCGATTACCTTTAAAAAACAATAGATCATATCATCTCATTGTTCCCAATTCTATCATAGTAGAATAAAACATTTATCTTTACTATAAGACAAGGAAGTGTTTACAGCATGGTTCCCATTAGGACAATTCATCTAACTCTTAAGCAAAAGAAGAAGAAGAACCTTTACAAACTATGCCCAAACAAAAAACATCCGAAAAATAGAAACAAGTTCATAACATGAATTTAAATGTTTCATTTTAAAGGACAACTACCTTAACATTCAACATTTAACAAATTCATCATAACAGAATCCCATGTCCATCCCTGAAGGATTATAGAATCAAATAGTCTATCTTTTTTTATTATGGGTAAATAGTTTTGAAGGGACTATACCCTGTGTACAAAAAGGCTCAAAAGCCATATACCAAAAGAGGAAAAACCAACCCTAAAAAATAAAAACATCCAACATTTGGGGGCTTAATAGCCAGATAATACAATATAGTAACAAAACAGGATCAGGATAGACAATGATCCGAATAAAAGTAGAAGAGACAAAATATGAACAAGAGATAACCACCACTAGTCTTCCCAGCCAAAAAACAACACCAAAAATGCCAGTCAACAACAAATTCACTGCTAGCAAAGAGCAATAGAGCTCCGCATCACTTGAAAACCCAGTCAATCTTGGATTTAATCATTTGGAGCGAGACGAAGAATGCAATGGCGGTGGCCTGGGAAGGATCTTTCAAATCCGCTTGGGAAATTACAAGATCTCTGTTCTCCTTAGAACCCCAAATATCCTCAATAATACCACCGAGACTGCAAATACTATGCACACGCTGCTCGATAAAATTATAGATAATTTTAAGAGCTGAGAGGATACAGTCATTATGCCCTTTTGCATTGCCAAGCCTGGCATCTAGAGATAGAAGCTTCTTGAAAACTTCAGCAATGATATGATCATATTCATCATTTTCCAGTTTCCTTTTGCCCTTAGTTTTATCCATATCCCTAATAGCATTCTTTAGGTCTTGAATCTCCTTTTCCATCTTTCTAACTCTGACCAACAAGTCCTCATCTTTAGGCTCCTCCACCAGATTACTAATGTCCAGTAAATTCGCAGCAAGCTCCAGGTCTTTATGACTTCTAAGAACCCTTTGAGAAGCAGGGACCTTAGTTTTCATCTCTTTCCTTTTCCTACTATGGTAGGAATGTCAAGTTTCCTATCAGGAAGGGGAGGAATGGAGGCAGGGGGAGGAGTAGAATCTGAGTGGGGGTAGGCTGAGCAGTGGCGGTGAATAAGAAGTATTAACCCTTGATGAAGGGGAACAACCCTAGTATGGTTTTACACTTCCAGAACAGATTTCTCCAGAGAATTCAACAAGTAATGAGGAAAGTTTATGGTGAGGTTTCTACATAAGCAATTAAGGAAGATCAAGTGCATTTGGGGAATAGTGACAAATCTCCCCACTAGAGTAATATACCTTACCACCATCCTTGCGATCTTAGTGAAAGGGTCTAGAACAGAAGCAAATCTGATGCCATCCGTCACAAACTCTAGATTCTCTCCCTCATCAAGAAACTTCTTAGCCTCCACCTCTCTGTCCATGTGCTTGTTGAAGAATTTGGTTCCGTCTAGACTGAGCCCGATGACCTGGGCAATAAGCTCCTCAAAAATATCAACCTTGATATTACTGTACTCAACCACGCGATTCCTCCATCCATGAGCAAATTTAATTGAGATATCCTGATCAAAACCTTGGACTTCTTCAATAAAGTTCGTAAGACCCCCTTTTTGTAAATAGTTCCAGAGAACGGTATCATCTTTCCATGCTGGATTATGGGTGGGCTCAGTCTTGCAAGGTGGTCCCCCCATTTTTCTTGTGATATTACCTCTTCCCGCAACGGTAAAAATTTGAAAACTATACGAATCATCCTCAACTCTGCTTTTGAAGCCCTCGCAATCGTGTGAAGAGATGTAATTATTAATCCTCACTTTACAATTAATTAACCACTCCTTAGCATCCGCCCTATAACTATTAATGATGCCTCTCCAAGTCATGCAAATCTTTGATGATGTCATCACTCTGTACTTAAAAAGCCACTCCTTAGCATCAACACTACAACTATTAGTGATTACATTCCAAGTCATCCAAATCTTTGATGATGTCATCATTTACTTTAGTAGGAAGAATGTCACCCCTTAGCCAAGTTTGAAAAGTATTATCAACCCCAATATTTGCCAAACCATCTGCCACACTATTGCCTTCACAGTAGGTATGTTTGATTTCAAAAATTTCAAAAATTTTGCAAATATCAGTAGCTTCAGCAATAAAGTCCCTGATTGACAAACTGGGGGGTTGTTTTTGGTTTAAAAGATTGATAATGTTCAACGAATCACCCTCAATTATAATATTGGAAATATTACAATCATTGGCTAGCCTTATTCCCCAAGGAGTAGCAAGAGCTTTAGAGTAGTGATTAGTTTGTCTACCCATTTTACCAGAAAAAGTAGCAACAAAAAATAGCCTCTGTGATCTCTAATGACTCCTCCACCTCTAGAATCTCCAGGATTACCTTTTGAGGCCCCATAAAAATTCAACTTATGCCAAGCACTGGGAGGCTGAATCCATCAGATAGTGGATCTATCAATACTATTGTTATTCTTGTTCAAAACAGTGCCAATATTCCAAGCATTCAAAATGTGCTCTTCTTCCTCAGGGTAAAGTCTATTTTTGGGGGGTTTAAATCTTTCAATGTTGTCTTTCACAGCAATGATAATTTCTTTATAGACTTTTTTGCATAACTTTTTGGTATTCCTAAAAATGACATCATTACGATCTTTCCAAACTCACCACATGGTGTGAAGGAGAACCAATTGCCATAATCTCCTCACCACACAATGTTTGTAAGGAGAGTTCCATTGTTCCCAGGCCTGAAGACAAGTATGGAGAAAGATCCATTCCTGATTAAAGTTTAAAAAAATGAGATGCCAAATTTTGGAAGTGTACTTACAATGAAGAAAGAGGTATTTGATGTCTTCTGCTTCTTCCTAACACATGAAAATTTTGTTAGGCATGATGAATCCTTTCCTAATGAGATTGTCATTAGTTAGAATCTTTCCTTTAATGATAAGCCACCAGAAAAATTTTACTCTAGGGGTTAGCTCAGGCATCCAAAGCTTATGCCACTTACTATCACTTTCAATAGAGGAAAAGAAAGAGTTGTAGCTAGATTTAACCGAGTACTCTCCATCAAAGGAATCTTTCCAAATGAGTTCATCCTTATGGTTTTGAGGACTAATATAAATTAGGGAGAGATGACTCTGCATGGATGAAACATCAGACTGCACATTATCCTCATCTACTTTGAACTGTTTCCATTTCCTTTTATTTTCAACCACCTCAATATAGTCCTAGAATTTGTGCCCATAATTTCTAATTAAGCTATCTTTAATGTGACCATAAGAGGAAATCGAGTTAATATCCGACCATTTATCAGTCCAAAAATCAATGTCTTGTCCATCCCTAAGCTTCCAACTACATCCCCGAGAGAGAATATGTTTGATGTGGAGAAGATTGTTCCAGAAAATAGAACCATTCGGAAGTAACTGATCAAAAATAAAGGAATTCATGCTTGGATTGGAAAGGTATTTTATTTTGATCAACTCGGTCCAAGGCTTGTGCTCTTTTATAAGTCTCTAAACCAAATTTGCAATAAGAGAAACATTCATATGTTTGATATATTTGATTCCTAAACCCCCAATCCTCTTTGGTTTACAGACCTGCTCCCAAGCAACTAAATGGTACCTAAACCTACCTTTAGTACCATACCATAAAAAGTACTTTTGAATTTTTTCAATGCTAGTGATCACTGCTGTTGGAATGATGAACATTGACATGATATAAATAGGTAAGTTCTGAAGAGTGCTTTTTATCAATAAACACTTGCCTGCACTTGAAAGCAAAGCTTATTTCCAACCAGCAATTTTTTTTTGAAATATCTTAAGAAGATCATTCCAAACCTCATTAGAAACCTTACTAGTACTCAGAGGGAGCCCTAAATAAGTAGTAGGGAGAGAATTAATAGTACATCCAAGAATGAGAGTAATCTTTCTTTTTATTTCAATAGGAGTATTGAAAAAATAGATTGAGCTTTTGTCAAAATTAATTTTCTGTCCCAAGGCTTCTTCATAAAATCTAAGGATAGTTTTGATAGCCTTTGCTTCAATTATTAAGGCCATCAGAAGTAGGAGAGTGTCATCAGCAAACTGTTGGTGAGAGGAAACCTGATTACCAGAAGTAGGTTGAAAGCCCTTTATCATACCAATATGGATAGCTTTTGTAATAGATCGGCTTAAACTGTTAGCCATTATAATGGAAAACAAAGGGGAGATGGGGTCCCCTTGTCGAATTCCTCTATTGCTAGCAAAAAAACCAACCGTTTCACCATTAACAACCACTAAGAATCTAGATGAAGATATGCAAGAATGAATAATTTTCCTGAATTTATTTTGAAATCCAAACTTGGATAAAACCTCATCCATAAATTTCCAGGAGACTCTGTCAAAAGCCTTATGCATGTCTAACTTGATAGCCATCCCAGGTTTTTTACTTTTATCCATTAAATGAATTGTTTCATGGACCATAATAACTCCATCCTAAATAATTCTACCTTGTATGAATCTGCTCTGTTGTTGAGAAATAATTTCCATTAGAATAGGTTGCAGCTTAGTGGTTAAAATATTTGTGAAGATCCGATAGATTACATTGACCAAACTAATTGACCTAAAATCTTTGAAATCCTTTGCATCCAACTTCTTAGGAGAAAGCACAATATGTGTATTGTTTAACTCTTTTATGAGATTTCAAGTTCTATAGAACTCATTAATAGCTTTCAACAGATCTTCGGAGTAGATTTCCCAACATCTTTGGAAGAAGTTTGATGAAAAACCATCAAGCCCCGGAGCCTTATCCCCTTCTAGAGCAAAAACAACTTTTTTCAATTCCTCGAATCAAAAAGTCTGTCAACAAGTTTCCATTTTTCTGTTCAACTAGACTGGAATATCTAATCTCTTTTTACATCATTTTAGTCAAATGATATGTACAAGAAGACTAATCAACATAATAAATCTCCACTCCCTAAGAGAATCAATAACATAATGTTTTAATCAAATTAACTTAACCCAACAACATAGAAAAGGAATCTTATCAGAATGTGATTCCATCCTTAAATCATTCCACTTCACTTAACAACAAATTCCCTTTCTAATCCAAACAATAAGCTCATACACTAGTTCCCAGAAGAGAGAACAAAACAAACTCAAGGTAAGAAGAAAACATACTGCAAGTCTCCCTTATAATTTTTATCTTCAATAAAGTATGAGCTCCCATTTCAATTTAGAACAAATGCACAGTAAAGTTCAAAAATAGCGTACTATCCCAAATGAATCGAAATTTCTTTCCTCTTTAAAAAAATAATCAGGATTCATTTACTAAATCCAATCAAGAAATAGAAAATCCCTAACAGAAAACTAACAGTTCTTAATTACCCACGAGCTCATCAAAGACTGAAACTTCATTACAAGATTTCAACATTTTATTACAAAGAGCAAGCGGTTCGTGGTTTCAAGAGAGCAACAATCCAAAAAAAACTATGTCGTCTTCATGTTTCCAACAGAGGAGACATTGTTTTAAACAAAACAATCAACCCAAGATGTGGGTTTCCTCAAAACAGAGGGGAAAAGGCTTTCCCTAATATATTGCCATTTCTAGTTCAAAGAAAACGAACAGTCCACAAAAGAAGTTCCAATTCCATTATCTAATGAAAACATTTCCAGTTTAATTTTCTAAAATATATTCAAACAGCTCGATTAAACCACTCTACCAAATTTCCTTTGAGTAAGTAGCTTGAATCGACATAGTTATAAGCTTAAACCTTAAAAGCAAGTAAAAAACCAATTCAATACCAAAACTAAATCAAATAGGTCTATAATATGACCAGTTCAAAACTTTAAAATACAAAATCCAAGAAAAATGTTGAACACAAACTTCTCACAAAGGTTCAAGACCACTCAAGAGAATATTTACAGGTTCAGGGCAACAGCATGTTCCCATTCCCATTTATATCTTAAACAAAGAAAACCAAAAAAGGTACCAGAACAGAACCGATACCTCGATGCAATTTATGAATTCCAGACACTAAGTAACAATTTAAATGTACAGTGTTGATTCATAAAATCTCCAACATGAGTTTAGATATACACCAGTATCTTAATATGAGGCAGTATATATTACAAATATACATTAATAGTTCAAGACAACAAGGAGCCTCCATTACCAATCTATATCTTATCAAGAAACCCTATTTCCAACTCAAAATGAAACACGAGTTTCCAACAAGAGTTTGGAGCCATACAAGTAAAAAAATATGAGTGCGGTGAAAACAAGAACTTCCATTAACAGTCTAGAATATCACAAGAATAAAACATGAGTACAGAGCTACATACGGACTTCAAACAATAGTCCCGAGTTAGCCAAGGTTCCAAACACGATTTTAGAGCATCAAGAATTATCCAGTACTAGTTCTTATCCAAATACGAACCCAATACAAGTTCCAATCCAAACACTAGCTCAAATACAAGCTCAAGATTAAACAAAACATGAGTTCCAATGCAATATCAAATGGAACTCAGGGTTCCCAAAAACTTAGAACCATAAAAATAGCAATGAAGGTCAGTTAAAACACAACACTTCGAATACCAGTTCCAGAAATGACAAGCAGAGCTACAGAAACAAGTTTCTCATGAATGATTCAAAATTTAACCCACACAAAGAAAGTTTCCAAACTTAATGTTATTTTGCTAAGGATTTCATATCCAAATTTCTAGAGATTTATAAAACCCAGCAAGTAAATAACCAAATAAAACATGCAAGCCAAGAATCTCAAAAGAGCAAAGTCATTTTAATGAAACGTTTAGAAGAAATCAAGAGATCTTATTGTTTAGATCCTATCATGCCTGATAGTTCTTCTGCCAAATCGAAGGAGACTTCCATCCGAGCTTTCAACTCCTTTTCTTCTCCATGAAAGATCAAGAAAAAAACAACTTTCCTCATAATGCCTCATATACATTCCCATGATCGAAAATAGACCAGGTAAGTTAAAAATAGCAATGTATTGAAAGTTGAACTACTGGTTCAAAGAACCAGTTCACTCCATGCAGAGGAAAATCTGGAAAGCATGCAAAAACAAACAACCTCCCACAAATCCACCTTCCAAGTTTCCTAGACGGTTTGTGAGCAAAAACTGAGACCAATAAATTCCATTAATTCCAATTTTCCTGCTTATCTTTCCTTGCCACTGCCTCCTAAGTCTAGCGAATTCCCATTCACATTTAACATGCAATTCCATCTTTAGTGAAACTTCCACATAAGCCTTCGCCAATTCAACTAGCCCCTGATAAAACTGGTAGTACTTTATGCCTTAAAAACCTTATCAACAACTTAAATTTCATTGCAACCATCACCTTTGATGCATGTGACCCATTAGGTTCCCATTAAAATAGCTTAGGATAGATCCTTTAGAACTTAGGCTAGTTTATAATTAATCACCTTAGGCCTTACACATTACCTTAGGTAGTTTCCACATAGGTTAGATTAATTCACAACATAATAGTTTTAGGCATTAGGTTAGATCATCACATAATCTTATAGCATTAGGTTTTAGGTCAAAGTAAATAGCCTAGTAACCTTTGCATACTCCCTTAACACAAGGATTATGTTAGAAATAAAATCAATTAAGTAGCATAGCTAGGTATTCTATATATATATTCTTACCCAGCTTAGGATTTCATAGGATAATCCTATAGTTTTAGGATTCCAAATCCTTCTAATGTCATGAACATGCTAAATTTCTTCTACATCAGCAATGTCCTTCCATGATTGATCTCCAAAGACCCAAGCACAACATATGACTGAATGGAAACATGTTCACACAAAATCTAAGAACTTGTAACAAAAAAGTTTAGTTTGATATGTCCCTCAATTTTATTGAATGTCAATTTACCCTTCATTCAACTGAGCAGATTTAAAACATTCCTTGGATCACTGAAATTGATCCAAGGATGAGTCAGATAAGGAGTTATGTTTACAACTCTTAAACTAGATTGCAATCCACCTAAGAGAAGTGAAAAATGGGTTCAAGGAAGCCATTCTATTTTAGTCTACTGATCTTAAAAACAGAAAAGGTTTACCCATATCAAGCATGATCTCCAAAAACCAAAAGAACACATCTTTAGAAGGATATCACATGTCAACACTTGAAATGCATAAGAGGGATATAACAATTGTCGAGGGTGTTACAAAGTGAGTGTAAGGCACATTCCCAAGATGAATAATTTATAGGAAGAAGGTGAATATGCAGAAGATGTATGCAGGGGAAGAGTGGAATAAAGAGGAAAAGGAAAATGAAAAAGGGATAAGGGGAAGTGCACAAGGGTGCATGATCGAATACAGCCAAGGAAATATGCCAAGTAGATAGTTGTAGTGCATGTAACTTGCAATGAAGGTATCTAAGCCAGAATATGCACATAATTTTTCCAAATAATTAGGAGATTTATTTGGATAACAAGTAGTAAAAATAGGTTGTGTGGTGGTTTGTTTAGAAATTTTCAAATAACTAACACACCTCTTCATTCTTAAAAGATGTGTCTTTCTTTGAGATAATGAAATGTGGGACCCCATACCTACAAATGATCTGATTGAAGATGAATTTTGTTATCATTGACCAAGGTAAATTGGTAAGAGTCATGGCCTAGACCCATTTTGTGAAATATTATGTGGCCATAATTATGAAATTGTGGCCATCCATTGATGAGGGAGAAAAAATCCCTATCAAATCTAAACCCGATGTGGAAAAGGGCTATGGTGTTGCAATAGGTTATAGAGCCTGGGTAGGTATATGAATTTCATAATAGATTTCATGACATTTTTGGTACCTGTGCACATAATCCACAACATCATGCTCTAACGTGGGCCAATAATAACCCATTTGGTGTATCTTGCGAGCTATCGCATGCCCTCTAAAGTGACCCCCACAGACTCCACTATGGGATCCGAAGAGAATATTTTCTGAATCTTCCTCATCGACAAACCTTAACAACATTCCATTAAAGGCTCTTTGATAAAGAAATTTCTCTATAATTACATATTTTTTGGCTATAATGCATAGCCATCTTCTCTATTGAGAGGTTACCCCCTTAGGATATGTGTAGTCTATAATGAAATTAACAATTCCTGAATACCATGGACATGTAACAATGAGAGGCCTGCTTTCAATGTAGTATATACACTCATAGGATAAATCCAAGTCTACTATATCTCCACCATCTAATGGGTTGTTTGCAAACCAATATACAATGATTTTTTTTGTCAAAGACTTTTGATTGAAAAATGTTAAGTAAAATTTACCCATTAAGGTCATGGAGCTTCCAAATTTCTTGGTCAAGGAACCCTTTGTTAGAAACATTCAAATATGGTTTGTTTTGAAAATTACCCATGTTTCTTCGTTAAGCATATAATTCCTTAATCGTTTCATTGTGACAACTATAACAATGCATTCCTTTTGTACTTGTGTATAATGCATCCCATAGTCTAGAAAGGTGTGACTAATGAAGTAAACTACACATTCACAATTTTTCATCATCTTCTTGTGCTAACATGTAAGGTAGAGAGACATTTGTAGCTCAAGAATACAGAATAAAAGGGTGATCCACCTTAGGTTGCATGAGTATGGGAAAAGATAATTGGAAACTCTTGATTGATTCAAATGCCTCATGACACTCAGTGGTATAGATGTTACATTAATCCTTCTTTAACAAATTTTTGATCAGATGAATAGTGAAGGTTATATCAGGTATGAACTTGTAGATTTATCCAAGATTTCCAAGAATGGACTTGATGCTCGACTCACCTGTGGGCACAGTAATCTCTAAGACCACTTGAATATTTTTTGTGTCTTCATAAATACCTCATGAAGAGATGATGTAGCCCAAAAACTTCCCTCCCTTCACTCCAAATACACGTCTTAGTATTTAATGTGACACCATATTTAATGATATGAGAGAGGATGATGCAAAGCACCTCAGGGTGATCACAGTGATTTTTGGCCCTAACCAAAAGGCCATAAATGTATGATTCCAAAATATTTTGAATAAGATTATGGAATATATAGGTCATTTCCCATTGATAGGTAGCACCAATGTTCTTAAGACCAAACAAAATGACCATGTAGTAATAGGTACCCCAAGGAGTAGTGAAAGTGGTATTTATCTGATCCTCCTTAGATACCCTAATTTGATTGTAACCCAAGAACCATCCATGAGTGAAAAAGCTCATATCTAGCTATTGCATCCATGATAACATCAATGGAAGGTAACATGAAATAATCCTTGAGACATGTATGATTCCAAAATATTGTGAATAAGATTATGGAATATATAGGTCATTTCCCATTGATAGGTAGCACCAATGTTCTTAAGACCAAATAGAATGACCACATAGTAATAGGTACCCCAAGGAGTAGTGAAAGTGGTATTTTTCTGATCCTCCTTAGATATCCTAATTTTATTGTAACCCAAGAAACCATCCATGAGTGAAAAAACTCATATCTAGCTATTGCATCCATGATAACATCAATGGAAGGATAATGAAATAATCCTTGAGACATGTCTTGTTTATGTACTAAAAATAAATGCATATTCAAATTTTCCCATTCTTATTGATAATGGGTACTATGTTTGATACCCACATTGAATAATCTATATGTTTGATGAACCCCACCTATAGGAGTTTCATAAACTCTTCTTTGACCATCAAAGCTACTCCTGGCTTCATAAGTCTTGACTTTTGTTTGATAGGATTGGCATCAAGTTTTGTTACGAGATTGTGGACTGTAACTTGGGGATGAATTCTTGTCATCTCTTTCTAGCTGAATACAAAATATTTTGAATGCTCCTTGAGAACCTTTGTATGAATTTCTAATTCTTCTAGAGTTAAAGAAGAACCAAGTTTCAATATATTAGGGTATTCCTCCACCCCGATATTTATATCCATGGTCCCTTTGATTAAAGAGACATTACCTTCTTCAAACTTAGGTGAGGCTTGAGGTAGAAATAGTTCTCCTTCCTCCTCTACTTCATAGATCTCAAGGCCTTCTGATGAGGAATAAACCATCGTACAATCTCCAAAATAGGAGGAAGAGTGAGGTATGAGAGTGAAGCCCCTCTTGTGATGTGTGTGATGAAGGTCAATGTACAAATTAAGGTAACCTATTATAGCCTTGTAATTCTCCACATAATCTAAAGTGGTAAGCTCATTCTCATTCAAAACATATGCTAGGATTGGATTGGTAGGAATTTTTCAAACTAGGGATTCAATTCAGATTGAAACAATGAATTTAGTATCTTCCAAATATTTGTTTGGACAAAATCAAGAAGCAGAAGTAGCCATGAAATCAGCTAAAATTTTATCTTCATGTGGGATAACTTCAATGGATATGAATTCAAAACCTTTGCTTAGGTTAAGTGTGACATTCTTATAGAGCTCCAGGTGCTCTGCTCTAGTCTAGTAAACTTCTAAAACTTGGTTGATGACTAGTTGGGAATCACACAAAACTCTAATATTGCAAGCACCCATTCTCTTGGATACAATGAGACCAATAATAATAGCCTTGTACTAGGCATAATTATTTCGTGCATTCAAAATTGAGCTTAATGGAAAAATGCATAATCTCCCCTTCTAGGGAAGTGAGGATCACGCTTGCCGAAACAGTAAAATGAAACTTCGCTCCATCATAGTTGAGCATCTAATAGTTTCTAGGGAAGATTGATTTTTTATCATTTCTATTTTCTTCTTCCACCAATTCTAAGACCTTAACCATGCAAATCTCTTCAGATGGAAAAGAGCCAAGTCCTAGAGCATGTCCTATGCTTAAGGATTCGAAAGGGAGGAGAATAGGAAAGTCGTTCTCCAAAAAATAGAAAATATTAGCTGTGGTTTCCCTTGATATTGTATCAAAAACAATAGTTTCATCTTTGGTTACAAAAAACCCCTCAATTAAAATGGAGTTTTTAAATTCTGTCATGGGAATTAGTTTAGATTCTAGCGTTGTATCTTTAGGTTTGTTCACTTGATTGACAGGGAGTTTGAACTCAGCATGGACCCTGAGTTTATTCTTTAAGTTGGCTACGTGAATATCAAAATGATTCAGGTAACCCTGGATGACGAAGACCTTCACCAAATGTAAGAATCTAACTTCCTATAATAGTGTGAATGGGATTTCCTTCATCCGATGGATCCAAGGTCAGCCAAGAATCATATTATAGTCGGTTTCCCTATCTATAATATAAAAATCGATTATAAATAGCTTGGGTCCAAGATTAACCAGGAGTACTATGGTCCCTATGGACATTTATTTGATACTGTCATAGCCTCTTAGCATATTTCTAGTTGAGGAACAGTTGGTTTCCCAATAGCTTAAATTTTTGAGGAATGAAAAGGGGACAATATTAATAATTTCCATATCATTAATCATTGCACATTTAACGTAATTATTATAGATCCAGACCTATGAATATAATGTTGGGTCACCTCTTCATGTCAACTCTACATCAGTGGGCATCTTTTGGATGTCAAAGATGAATCCGACATCTCTTTCAGACTTCCCAGGAGGATAGACGTCAAAGTCTATGTGGTTGATTTGTTCCTCTGGCAGAGGTGTAACATTAATCATGTGACCAAGACCCAATTCTTCTAACAAAATGGTTCGATGAGTAGAATATTTCTTCAAAAAATCCAAGAAGGAGATGTGAGAAAAGGTCTTGGTTAAGTCCATGATCAGATTGTATTCCCCTACCAGCCTTAGAATTATTAGAGTGTCATCTAACATAGGTGGGTATATGAAAATAAGATGCGTTGAGTAATCACGGGTTCTTGTAGTTGCATTAATTTGAGTTTTAGTATCTAATTTAACAGGACCCACAATCTTAGATTTCTATTGATCATCTAATGGAGGTGTTATCATTGGGTTTGAAGAAGTGGAAGCTTCATGGTCATTGTTTCCCATAGGGTTTCCCTTATTTGTACTACGGGGGTTTAATTTTCCATTTTTAGGATGCGTAGGAAGAGGTTTGCTAAAGATCCTAACAGGATTATTTTGAGGGATAACATGCCCCATGTTATCATTCTTCATTGGTGCCATAGGATTTACCAAAAACATCTCGATGAAGAGTTGACTTTCATCCTTGTTATCAAGAATTTACCCTCAAAGGGCTATGGGTGGAATGAATTTGGATGTAACTAGGGTTCCTCATCCTTGACTTGATTCTGAAATGCTAAGGAAAAAATTATTTGTGGGTAAATTGGGTCTTGACAGCCCAGGAAGCAAAAGCTCCATCGAGCCATGAGTTCCCCAAAATCCTGACTTGACCGATTTGCAAAGGGCATTTAAGCGGATCCAATGTATTATGGAAAAGGTAGAAGTTAGTGGCCTAGGTGGTTCAAGTATTTTGGGGACATGAATTTCCCACAAACCCAAGATCACCAGACACTAAAGGTGGCATCAATTTTGGTGTTGTGCAGATGGGAAACAAGTTTCAGGTCTGAGGGACCCGAGTAGAACAGGTACCGCGAGGATGTGAGTTCCCCACGGAGGAAAAATTTCCACACTCAAGGAGGTAGAGTGCATTATGGGTGAATCCGGTCTTAGCGGCCCAAGTATCCCTTGTAACCTAGTGCCATGAGTTCCTTGAAGTACTGTAATACCCACAATGCAAAGGGAAAGTGGTTTAGTGTAGATTATGAGAGCCCGCATGGAACGCCCTGATCTTGATCTTAAAATGGGCATAAATTTTGACCTGGAGCTTCGATTTTGACAAAATTAGAATTTTTGGAAAGGATGAAAAGAAAAGAAACATCTCCAGCTCCAAAATATTAAATGCTCAATCCTGTAAAATGTAATAAATCCCTGGAAAACTAAAAATAGTTTCTCACACTCAAAGGGCCATAACTTTTGCAATGCTCAGTGGATTTTAACAAAATTGGTCTCATTGGAATCATGGCTCTAAGCCCATTGTACAAAAACCAAGAAATATAGAATTTTATGAAATTTTTGTGGTGAATTTTAAGGAAAACAAGACCATTTTTGTTTGGTTGTTGAAAAGTGGTTGGAAAAAACATTTAATGAGTATGGGAAATCATTCTTTCAGTACTGCAATTTATGGGACAACTTGGGATTTTTTTTAGGTCCAAAATTACCAACCACACTCATTTATTATGACTGGAAAATGGTTGAAAAGTGGATTTTAGGATTTGCATCCCCTTCTCTCTCTCTTCCCAAATCCTATAAATTGAAGTGTTGGGCTCATTATTAAGGAGGAGGACTTGAGTAGAAAAATTCTGCCCATTCTATTTTATGAAGCCAATCTGCTACATGCCTTTGTGGTGGACTCTGTGTATGGTGATCTAGGCATTTCCTTTGTAATATTTTAAACTGTGCATATCAATGAAGCAATAGATGCAAGTTTGTGGATGTATCTTCCCTTATTGTGATTGTTTGCATTCTTCTTGCCTCTTCAATATTATTGTAGATGTATTATTTCTATCTTATGATCTTGCAAGGATTCATTTTTATTATGTATGAATGGAAATGTGGTTGTGAGTGTTGTTGTTAGAATGTGGGTAACTATCATTACCCTCTCTAATATTCCTTTTCCTTCTATTTTCACACATTGGGGATTATTCTCATACCCTTATTTTGGTGCATTGCCTCTGTAGTGTAGCTTTCCTTCATTTGCATGTTATATATATATATATATATATCTACCTGATCCTTTGGAAATTATAGAATAGAGACAGTAGATTCATTTCTGTAGATTTAGTTTGCACTAGGAGTAGGAAGAAGAGCCATTTTTCTATGGAGGTCTATCTCAAGTAGAAACTCCCACACTTGGAGATAATACCCATGTTACCCAGTCATACTAAGAGTTATAGTACACAAACTTGTGCAAATCAAAGGGTGGTGTGATTTGGTGATAACAGTCCTCTGGTAGGTGTTGTCTAAAATTTTTATAATCATGAAAAGTTCTAGCATCATGCCCTCAGACCCTATGGAAGCTATAATAAAGGTCAGGATCATAATCCTGAGGTTTTTAATTCATGTTCTATTGCAGTCCAAAGTTCCAGTTGTTGTTTAATTATTGGTGTTTGTAATTAAATTTCATAGGCCTTTTCCCTTGGATTTTATATTGATTTTGATACTTGTTTGGTTATTGATTAACGCCTTGGGCCTAAAATTTTTATAGAGGTAGAGGAGGGTTGATATCCACTGTGTTGATGAAAGGAGTGAAATTGTTACTCCTTTGATTATTTCCATTTGCGTTATTATTGAAATTTTTTGTGCTTGAAGTGTTAACAACATTCAACTTCTTGGCTTGATCAGTTACGTTGTTCATTGTAACACCACAATTCTTATTGAGGGCCCTAGGTCCTTAATTGTTGTTGGAATTGCTAGGGTAATTTAAATTACCTTTGGAGGGAGTGACCAATCTCCCATTTGAACCATAGGTATTTCAACCACTATCTATTGCCATTTGATCAATGCAAAGAGCACCCTCTAGTACCTCTTCGTATCTCTTAAGGGGGAAATTTTGGACTTATTCCTTTGTTTCTCAATTAAAGGAATGAAGGAATAGATCATAAAGCTCTGTCTAATCCATATTGAGAGAACTCGTTGAAGATTAGAGGACCTTCTGCCACCTCTGAATGAAATGGGAAAAAAATTTGTTATGCTCTTGCTTTATGTGAAATAATTCCCTGATTCTTGTTTTTAACAATTTGTTCATGTCAAATGCCTTTATGAAATCATATACAAGTTTCTTAAATGAGTGTATGGATGCTTCAGGTATCCTATAATACCAATCAAGAGCAATCCCCTCAAGAGTCTTGGGGAATATCTTAGCCTCAATTGCATCCTATGGGAGTAGCTCTCTTATGGCAGTTGCATACACCTTTATATATGCATTTGGATCCCCCTCTCCTATAAAATTTGGTAAGTCAGGAAGTGGTCACGGAAGCATTATGATTCACTTAGTAAATTCTAAGTGATCCTTAGGATATTCAAAATATGTGCCCAATGCGCAATAATCTACTATGGATGACCCTTGATACGGAGGTGGAGTGGGCATGAGAGGATGATGTGGCACAACATACATATTTGTAGAGGAATTGGGCATCTCATGTGGTTGAGCATATGGACCAAGAAAAGAATACATGTCCCCCTATAGTGATGTGGAATACATGTGCAAATATGAGGGAACATTACTCTGGTACGGGGTGGGAGGAATAAAACAAGGGAACATCACATTGCAAGTTAGGAAGGCATTCAAGAATACACTTCCAACTGGTACCTATTGAGGGTATTCATACAAGGTGTGAGGGGGCATACCTAATGTTCACGGTCTAATGAGGAGATCTCTGGGGCTAGGAATTCCCATGTAAACTAGAAGAGGTGATGGTGTCAAGGGTACATAGCTATGATTTTAAGCATGGTATGAGACCTTGCCTTGCCCTGTGAATGATGTAGTATGAGAGGGCTAGGAAAGTTCTAGTTCTCTAACCTTATTCAAAAATGTTGAAATTACATCACCTGCAGATGGTGTTGCATTAAACTTGGGTACATTTTGAATCTAGTTGGGAATAAAGGGTACACAATGTCTTAATATAGCTTGATATTTGGGAATCCATCCCTCTTTGGATGTGTTTCCTATAGGAGGAGAGGTAGAAGATTCGTTCTAGACAAGAATATTAACATATTGTTATATCCGGTCCAGGGACTAGTCTATGTTACTGAAGCATTGCTCACTGTGGGTGTAGCGTGCTAGGTACTCCTCATCTAAGAATGGGAGTGAATCACACTACATGCTGATTTGTGATCTGAACAAAACCTTGATGATTGGAACCTTGCTATCTTGTGAACATCATGTTGTTAGAATTGGAGAATTCAGGATGTGCCCCATGTGTATGTTGATCAATTTTCTTGATCCTGATCGATGAACCATTATTGGTCCCTTGAGGACAAGGAGTGTGAGGTGAAGGTATATTAGATGAGTAATTTTCATCCCACTCACGTAATGAGGCTGACTGTTGTATACCCATTTGGTAATAATACGCCTTGAGACCCAAAATGGTTCGGTCGTATTCCTGACCTGACATATTTGGTGGGTATATAAATACCTGCAGAATAATGGGAGAGGAGAAGGCTGGATGAAATTGAGGTAAGACAATGGAAACAAAAAGGGACTAGCCCTTCACATTTTTTTCACCAATTTTTATGATTAAAAATCACCACGTAACCTTTAGGCACACTCAACCTCTCGAGGTCGTGCCGAGACAACCAATGTAGAATGAATGGATGGCTAGATGTATTGGAATAAGGAAAATGTATGGAATACTCATAAAATAGGTGAATGTGAATAAAAGGTTATTAGGGCAATCTAATGTCCTCTATGGGCACAAAAGGTATCTATTCATCAAGGGAAACAAAATCCTTTCTAACCTAAATGGGTGTGATGGTACGGTCAAGAATGATACACACACGTAAACTTATATCAATATTTATGTGTCAAACTCTCTCAACTGGTTGTGGAATGCATTGAAATTGTCCTTCATTTTCTTCGTAGATTTTTCCATACATGGTCATGTAAATACTAGAGAAAAATTATGGATAAGGACAAATGGATGGGCGATGGGCTCTAGTTCCACCCAGGCTGGTTTCACCAAAATTCGTAGACTTTGTCAGCTTCTTCGTTAAGACCATTAAATTGTATGATAGTGACGGGTGTAAGTGGTGAAGATCAAAAGTTCATAATCTAAAGACCTATATCAATTTTAGTGTCAAAATAGGTTGTGTTTGGTTGAAAGAATCTAGGATCGTAAAAGTATGCTCTAGGTTCTTATGGTCCTTGAATGGTCATGTGTCGATTTGTGTAAATTAACTATGAAATTAAAAAACAAGCTAATCTAAATAAATAAAACTAAACTATGTTTTTGTATTTTCCAATATAGAATAAATGAAGTAATATAAATAATCTAATCTAATTTAAACTAATCTTATTTTATGTTTTCAACTTTATGGAATAAAACAAAAGAAATGAAGAATTTTCTTCTATAATTTAATTAAAAGATCCTAAACAAATAAACCATTAGATGTAACTATTTATCTGTGCAGTAGTATATCTAATCTATCCTAAATAAACAAATATTTTCCGAAATGTAATTATGGATGTGAATCCTCTGTTCTGCTTTAGAGGCATGGGAAGAAATCAAATATTTTCTTCCCCTGCAGCTTCCCTGAAAAAAGTAAAGAAGGATTCAATGGAGGTTTTACAAATGAAATGATATTGTAGTTGATTCTAAATTAATGTAGACTAATTCCTCCACACACACCTCCCTTGCAAAACCATAGGGATATCCAGGGAAACTATTTATCACCAGAAGATTTTCAAAAGAAATGGAAGCTAGAGTATTTGATCTATCTATTACAACAACTGAAATGGAAATGATTTTATACTCTAGTGAATAATGTGCATATAGATTCAAAATAAATAATTGAAGGAATAAGGAAATCCAATTACAACCCCAACTTGGAATTTCTTGTCTACAAACTAGATTTAATTACAGAAAACAAGATGATGTTTGCTTACATTTATTAATATGAAATCAAGAATTACTAAACAAATGAGAGAGCTGCAATATTTATAGATATTGGACAGTTTCTATCTCATCCAAAATATATGGAAACAAATCACCTAATCTGAGAAAATATGCAGAAATAACATATTTCCCCTAACTGTCCCTATTTCCCCTCATGGAAATCATCTGGGAACAAAAATATGTAAGATATAACAAGATCCCACAAACATTGGGATGAAAACATTATCACTTAGTTAACTAAAAAATAATGATAACTAATGCCTATTGACATAAGTTTAAAGTATTTTAATTAAATACTTAAACTTATTACATTTCTTCAAATATTAACTAATGATGAATTAAGATAAGTTTTATTCCTAATAGAATTCACAGTATTGAGGCAAAGCTAGTTGTGGTTTACTCTTGTATCCCCTCAGTCATCTTTTCCAATCTTCAATGTTCACATGAGTCAAGGAAGCTGGGAATGCAGAAGAAGAAAAGAAGAAGGTGTTGGAGCAATGGTGGTTTGCAATTGGTCTCATAGAAATGTAGGTAGAGGAAGAACAACACAAGATAAGAATGATTGGTTGTGTCATCTCTAGCAATATTTTAGCAGCATAATAATGTAATCACAATAAAAATATCTGACCATTTTCTTTAGAAGAAGCGTTGTTTTTATAGATCATAGGATGGGAAATGGTCCAAGTCATTTGACAACAATGGGGTGCCACATCACAACAAGGAAGGGAAATTTAAATCTCAACCAAAAATTAGAAGTGGAAGAGGAGGTTAATACAAATCAATCAAGCTTAAAATAACCCAAATTGACCAAGAAATGTGTGCTACAAGTGAACTTAAGTGAGTTAACATGTGTCTAAATCATGCCTGAGAAGTCTCGAAAAATTCACATGAAATCATTGGTCTACACAGGGTGGCAGTTATGCAACCACTTCCCAAAGAGGGCATCGGTTGTGCAACTGCCACCTAGGAAGGGCGGCAGTTTTGTAAGTTAAGTCCAAAAATTAAGGAAAAATGATGTAGAAATCCATGAAAAAGTAGGAAATGGATAAGTAATGCAATCTAAGCCACAAATATAAAATGTGAAGAGGTAAAGGGGATCAAACACATTTGGAAAAGACATGAATCATCATTCGGGACATTTGAATTGTTTTTGATAATGTACCAGAGGAAAATTTGGGTGCGTACAGGTCCTAAGCACAACAAAGACACTAGCGCCTACACTAGGACAGTAGCACCTGAATGTCCCTTACCCTTTATGGACACCTGTGACCATGGGGCAATTACATTAAACTTTTCACTTCAGCATAATTTTCAAAACTTCACGTAGTGGATTTTACATGGCACACAAACCCTTAACACTTGGCATGCATGCACTACACATCATTTTCTACCTTCGTGTTGGATCAGAACTATTTGAATTAGATCATATTTTACGAACCATTTGCAGTGGTGTTCTATATTTTGAGAAGTGGTTAAATTTTGGAGGATGACACCAAATTTTTCTCTCTACACTTCTTTCATTCTTAGTGTGATATCTCCTAAAATATTCGCAGTCAGCATGAGATCACCCAAAAAAATCATTCTTCTATATCATCTTCAGGATCCTTTATATATCTTTCACTCATCATGGATCAGGTGCACATGTTCCTTTTTCTCATTTTAGAATTTAACACACTTTCTCATATACTTTTTACACATTTTGATCATATACATGCGTATTTAACTACTTGATCGTTCTTCTCTTTTTTAGGTCCGTCCTTATGGGAAGTGATAGTCACATCACATCAAAAACATCAACCACAATCAACAACACATCAATAACAACTGAAAATAACAATAGGTACAACATGAAATCAACACATACGGTCTCACCATAGGGTCATTATCATCACTACTTTTCACTTACTCCTCTTTAGCATCCACGCTTCAATTTTTTATCACTCTACACTTTTTCTTATCTCTCGGCACACGTTTTTCCATCGATCTACATGGTTATCAGGTACGCATCTCTTATCTACTTTAGATTATTGAGCATTCACTCAACAACATAAAGTGGGGGAAAATGTAGACACTAAATCACATACTTTGGGTATATATCTAGTCTTAGTTACATACTACTATTCATATGATTCCTATGTAAGAAAATAAGTAATTAACCCAAATCTTTGGACATCTTTGCTAGATTTCTATTGCTACTTTTGGTCTTACACACCTTCTTTCCCAATATGGCCTCCAAACCTTCAGTTTTTACGAGTCTGGTCACTAGTGCCCAGCCAAGATGCCAACTCTAGGCAACCCCATCCCCTCTGGGTTCCCCTGACCTATTTATAATTTTCTCACATTTATTGGGTCCTTTCTACCTGTTTCAACATTTTATCTTTTTATTTTTCGGCCTTTTCGGGGTTAATTAAAAAATTCAAGCAAGGGAATCATATAAATATAAATTAAAAGGACCAAGCACTAAGCATTAGCTATCTCTACCTAAGGTTGCATTCAAAGGACATTACAAGATCATTCAAACATCCATCTAGCATCCACACAAGGACAAGGGACTGCATTCTTTTGCATACAATTTATAGGAGGGGAAGTTCATTCTTTCATGTATACATCTATCTACATTTTATACATCTAGCTATTTTCTCACTATAAAGTTTGACACACACAAGAGCTACATAGGTAATGATTTGACACACACACACATGACTACATTGGGTCTAAAATGTAGTGTAACACTCAATTGTAAGATCACTTGTTTGAAAGTTGAGGACTGTTTAACCCCTCATTTGCACTATTTTATTTTTAGAATTTGATGTGCTTTTAAGGGTTTTACAGGTCATTTATTTATTGTAGGTTATCAACAACATAAACGATCATTGTGTGGATTACTATCAAAATAAGTTAAGGACAATGAACATCTCACGATAATATAAAGTTGGTTTTTACGAGGTTATGAGAATTCAAAGGTGCCCAGAGTAGGTCTGTAGTCCATACAGGTGCCCCTGACCCATATTAGGTGCCTCAGTCCAAGAAAATATTACAATTGCACATTTTTTTGAGGCTTTGTGCAACACTTCTCCCTTTCTTTTCATCAGCTCATCACTTCTACACATCCCATGATTATTTATGAATTAACTAAGTCTTTCTATCTCTTCTTTACAATTAGGGTTTAATAATTTTTAGCTTAATTTACTTGGGTCAAATTATGACGTGATTTCATATTCATTTACTTCTACATTACAATTAGATTTAGGCATTTATAAATTCTATATTTATTTAATTAGAAGCCAATCTATGAAGCACTGAAGTCATATTGATATCCATGTCCCTCTTGCTCTTCTTCTTTAAGATATGTAATCTCTAGGATAGGGGAAGAAGATCCTCTAAATATTCTTTAGAGCCATAAATCCCATCATTAGATATAACCATAGGACCTAATACCAGAGAACTGAATTTAACCAACATGAGAATAAACCCCTTATGGAGTGGGGAAACAAATTTTCATTATGTAAGTCTAAGATGGAATTCCTTAAGGAACACAACAAATAAAATGGGATACTCATCCTCTTATTGTGGTGAAAATGATCTAGGAGAGAAAAGTGATGGGTGTGCATTTTATGAAACTTACCATCCAAAGTTATATGATCTTGATGATGTGAGAAGCAATATTGCTACGAAGTGATGATATACCTAGTTAGGATGAGTATTGACCTGAGCATGTGAGCATCCTAGCCATAAAGAGAATTGGATTTCTAGTCTTCTTACAATCAAGATTAACCTACAAGAATTCATAGATGGAAATACTCCACGGTCTGAAGGATCCAAAAAGTATCTTGAGGCCTTCATTCGGCATGCTTGACACCATAAAAATAAAATCCTCTATGATATACAATGAAATCCCTCTAATTGGTCACCAGTCACCACTAATCCCAAATGATAGAATAATATGCTGAGAGTACAGAAATGGCACTTCAAGTAAGCTAATATAGCAAGTAGTTTGTAAGACTACCCTAAGCAAAGAAGATCCCAGAGAGGAATTAACTAAATCTCGACTGCAAATAAATGGAAGTAATCCATGGGAAGCGAGAAAAGGTGAACAATCACAGTGTCATTATTGATCTCTATAAATTATACAAGCTCACAAAACAAGAAGCTAGAACAAAGGGATGCCTAAAGGCACTGGTGATTGGACCCTAGGAGTCCGTGCACTATGTAGATAGCTCTAAATCCTGACACATCTGATGTGTCACAAATATGTCACAATTACTCTATGGAGTTGATTGCTTGAATCCACTTCACTACAGGATGAATGTCGAAGGTACCTATAACCTGCAAAATCTTCATAAATGACATCAAACCTAAAAAGAAAGATGCAATATGGGGAGTTGGAATGACTGTGACAGTCACTTTTCGACAGTGAATACTTACGACCGAGCGCTGCACTACATCTCAGACTCCATGTAGTTCTGGTGAGTGTGTGTAGCAAATTGATTTCCCTCATGGATGCCCTATGTGCTAAGTGCACTTTATAGTGGTCAAAGCTAAATGTAACAATGTATTAGAATTATGTGGATGAAATAATGAACGTCCCCTTCCTAATGTAGTGCAAACTGCAGCCCTTGTCTCCTTCAGTGAATAACTAGATGGATAGTTTTAGAGTGCTTTAGGTGCACTTTCGGATGCACAGCATTAGGTGCTAGTACCATAATTGCTCTAGTCATATTAGTCCCTATCTTTTGACCACATAACTATGTATTTATAAAAAAAAAAACTTCGCTAACATTGAATTTTGTAATTGACAACTGAATAGGCCATACCCATAAGTTGAAAAAGATGTTCACACAAGACTATTAAAGTAGACCCAAAAAGAGCGAGTAAGGTATTCAAAGGGTCTAGGGGTTTTTCAAAAGGAACATGAGCACTTGGACATTGCTGTCCTGGTTGGACGATGATGTCTAAAGCCATAAAAGATAAATAATTTAAGTTTCAACTGGGCTATAGGGTGTGTACAACCAAATAGAAAGAAAAATGACAAAGAAAAGAGGCAAAAGATAGTTGTCAACCACTATTTTTCTTGCTTAGGAAGCATGTAAATGCTAGCATACTTTTAGGACCTAGAAATATACCCAAGTGCGTGATTTTATGTCTACAAAGGTAAGCACTGGAATACTATGTCCGCTACATGAATCTTGTTATTATTTGGATCTCTCCATTAAGTCAAATCTCATATTTTATATAACATTAATTTACATTAAAGTTTTAGATAATTTGTTACTTAGTTGTAGATTTCCAGTTAATGTGAAAAGATATAGATAGATGTTATTTTTTTATTATCATTTTCAATTAAATTTTTATAATTATTATAATAAAAAACACATTGATATTTATACATATAACTTATTGATCAATAAATTTTTGAAATGACATTTTTACGCTTTTTCTCCTAAATATCACAATTGTATGAAAATAAAAAAATTGTCAATAAGGACAAATTTAGATATTTTCTCCTTATAAACAATTTTAATCGTATATACCCTTTTACTTATGTGAATATTAATGATACATTTTATAATATTCATTCTCATAAACAAATATATGTGCTTATAATATGATTTTATTCTTATATTATTAGCAACCACATATGAAGAGTGTAATAGATATGCAGATAGGAGAGGGAAAAAGGAGAAAAATTACAACAAGAAGTGGGTTGACAAAGGAAGAGATGAAGGGAGGAGCATTACAGGGGAACGAAAAATGTTGGAGGTAAAATAGGTGATCATGTTATTTATTTTAGAAAGTCACATTAATACCATGATCCATTTGTGCAAACTACTAGAAGGTGAATGAGGTACGAGGCAAAAATCCTTGAGGCCACATACTTTAGTGTTATCTCTAAATGTAAGCCCTTTTCATTCAATAATCCTAATGCATAACTCATTTTTTCATTGGTACCCGTTGTTGTCTCCATCATTTGAGCACACAAGTTAGGAAATTATTTTTATTATTTTCTCATTTCTAGGTGGAACTCAAGCTTCATTCACCTTCCTCTTCTAAGTATTTTTTTGTAGGAACATAAAACACCACCGATGGATTGTTTTTTGGGTGAAAAATAAGAATAATAGGATATAAAAAATAGATATACACAATTCTTCAATTTGACATTACTCTTCTTTCTCACGAATATGTAAAATTGTTGAAGAAAGAACCAAAATTGTTGATGATTTATACCAATTTATTTAGCATTAGACAATAACAAGAACCAAATTTGATGGTGAAAGGCTTGAGAATTTGTTCCTTGGAATCTATTATAAAGGAATCACCTGACACACACGATAGGAGTCATGCACCACACATGTGGATTCAAAGGAGATACAACCAGTGAATCCAAGAGAGATGGGAAACCCAGTTGAGAACCCCCAACAACTCAAGTCCCTCCTCTGATCTATGGTCCTATTGTTTCATATGGTAAATCACATATATACTACATGCCATTTACGTAAACCACACAAATGAGAGAAGGGGTGCAAACTACATGAAATGCATATGGAAAACGGTTTTGAAATTTCAATTAATGATCTATATCATATATACCTTCATTCTTCCTTCTAGCCATAAATAAAAAAAGTGGAGTCGCTACTATTTTCGACATTCATGAAACTAATTGACATTAAAATTAGTGACCTAGAATTGTTCGGAGATTTTTTCAATATGGGATATGAAATTGTCATTTCATTGCGGGACCTCAAATCCTATGACATGGGTTTATTCACACTTATAACATTTATAAATAATTTTGATAACATACATATCTCACCAATTTCTTCTGTTCTGTGAGACCACATCGGGTTGTGGGAACAATGTTTGAAATCACATAATTATGATGAAAAAATAAGCAAAAACTTATTGGGGAATTCCTTAGAAGATGGAGCAAAAGTCTTTAGTGAAAGGAATGAAATTTTTTGGCTTTGATTATATTTGTAATGAACCCACTCATGTGTGGCATGAGGCGATCCTAATGCGGCTAGACTTGAAGAGGGTCCAACAATTAATTGCTAACTACATGATTACAAACCACATATATGAATAAATACACCCCTAAAAAGTGTTAACCTTTTAATGGCATTGCCTTTTTTTGGAATTACCACAATTTCATTATTTCAAGCATTAAATTGATATAATAAAAAATTGTAAATGCCATAATATAATATACTTTAGGATAAAGATGCAATATATTTACAGGACCTAAAGATGTCAAAATATTCCAATGATTGGGGACCTATATTCTGATAAATTACAAGGGTCGAAGCGATTCATTATTATTATTGCTATCCATGAAACTACTTTTCATTGAAATACATGACCTGGAATCATTTGAAGATTATTTTAGTACATGATATAAATTGTATAGAGTTGTGATTATGATGGAGACCTCAAATAATATGAAATCATTTTTCTCACACTTTGCACCATTTGTAGATAATTTCAATAACATGAATATAGAGGGAAAAATAACATGTAAGGATTGTATAGCTGAAGACATCAAAATGTCATGCAAAGTATCAAATGTGTATAAAAATATGTCTATTGAAGGAATGACAAACTTGAGAGCATAGGTAATCGATCTAACTAAAAAATTAGAGGTATGAGTGAAGCAGTATAATATTAATTAGTTGAGGCCAAGCCGTGGGTTGGACACAATATGGTGTTGACCTACCATAACGTGTAAGCTATTGGAAGCTAAGACAATCAAATATGTGACTATGCCACTATTGGCGAGGAAATTTGTCGGGTGGACAAACTTATGGATTCCTTGCCAACACTCTGGGAATCTAAGTCCCTCTACTTGACTAGTGTAGCTACCGTATATGCATGCGCAAAAAAATGTGGATTTCTGTGGTGGCCTTTCGGCCGGGGATCCAACAGGGACACTCCACTGACCCTATGAAAAAGCTTGCAGATACTTGCAAGAGAGAAATTTGTCTGAAAGTGGGAAAGGGGGTGAGAAAAGAGGTAGGAGAACTAATGTTGTAGGTAGGAAATCAGATTCCTGCACACACTAGTTTGAAAATTCATCACATGCATTTATGAGAAGAAATAACCTGCTTAATGGCAATAAGACGAGATAAGATTGCGAACTCAAAGTTTATGAAATCTCCTCATCAAAGAGGCTACAAAATCCTTCTTCTTGCATTGTTGCTTAAACAAAAATTGTACATACTAGAGAAATGGAGGAATTTTGAGAACAAGGGGGGGGGGGGAATGGAAGAAAATGGCTATCTCCTTTGTTCTCTCAAAGTACAATATACTCTTGAGTTTACAAGATTTATTACCACCCCTCTATAATGGCGTGAAGAAGGTATTAAATCTCCTCCAAGAAATGGTTACAACTTCTTCTTTGTTAGCAAAAAATGGTTTACAATTTCTTTTCAATCATTCACGTCCGTTCAAATTCTTGATTCGAGAAGAAACTCCAATGGCGGAAAAACCAGACTTTTCATAATGCGACCGTTATACTTGTTTTGTAACTTTGAATTTGAACCGTTCATCTTGCCTTTGAAATCTTAAATCAGAGTCATACACGTGGGAGAAATTTATTGGAACGGGCGCAGGGACAACCTTTTGCATTTTGTGCCTTTTGGAGAAATGGCATTTTGGAACATTTTGGGCCAGCTCACCCGCTTTTGATATGGCCATGACACGTGGCTTCACTTGATTAGCGAAGGAGTTGCGGGTCACTTTTATAATTTTATCTCTTTTTTAATGTGGACTTAAAAACACAAATTGCTCCGCCGGCCGGGCCTGCCTGCTCTGACCTTCGATGCGGGCTTAATATTTGAATTTCTCCCTTATAGCATGCTCGAGGCTGCTGGTCACTTTTTAATTTTTTTCCTTTTTTACAAAGAGGCTCAAAATCTCAAATCTCCTCGACGGTCCGCCTCCCTGCTTTGACTTTCCAACGGCGGGCTCAAGATTTGACTTTTTCCTTTAAGCCTGATCGGGGTTGTGGGTCACTTTTTAACTTTTTGCTTTTTTTACAAAGAGGCTCAAAATCTCAAATCTCCCCAATGGTCTACCTCCCTGCTTTGACTTTCCAACAGTGGGATCAAGATTTGAATTTTTCCTTTAAGCCTGATTGGGGCTGTGGGTCACTTTTTAACTTTTCGCCTTTTTATAAAGAGGCTCAAAAACACAAATTTCTCCACTGACCCACTTCCAATTAGGTATGTCCATGTACCCATGGATGATGGGGCCAAAATTTGATGGGGAAGAAAATTCCCATCATTCCCGACTGTAAAAACAAATGCAGACAAGAAGAAAACTCCACCATTTTGCGCCTGATTTTCAAAATTTATTTTGCGAGCCAAGGAATTGAAAACAATACAAGGTTCGACGATCCAAGGGCATAGAAAGATTGAAAATTTCATTCAAATGAGGACAATAATAAAATTTTCACGCGTCCAAATAGGAAAACGAAAAATTTATCAAAACATGTAGACTGAAGAGTTTAAACAACTTCAAATCATGAATTTCTCTATCTTTTCAGAGTTATAACTTTACTTGAACAATTTTGGAGGGTGTGAGCTCAAAATTTTCAAATTTGAATTAGAAAATGAGGGGGGGATTTTGAGGGCGACAATAGTTGACTCTAGCTTGGGGACATGACATGGACTGAGCATAGTGAGGACATGACATGGGAATCCAGAATCTCAATTTCTAGACGCTGTAATTGGTTGATAATTTCCTTATCCATTGGACCTTGTAGAGTCATATACAACTTTAAGAAAGAAATATCAGAAGAAGGAAACATACAAGCACACAAAAGGAAGGAAACACATGACACACAACAGAAGGGGAAACAAAACCGCACAACAGAAAGGGAAACACACCTAGCAATCACTTATGGTACAAGGTGGGGGACAACCCATTTTCACAGATGATAAAATTTCAGGTATTTCCCACTCTGAGGTAATTCTAGCAGCATTACATCCAAATATGAGAGAAGAAAAGAGTTCTTTCTGTAAGCTTCATGAATTTGGAATGGGTCAAGCCATAATGAGTTGAACTTTCCATGGCTACCTTTTGGTTCTCTTCTCTTGTCCCATAATAGGATGAAGTCTCCAACTTTGAATTCTCTTGCCTTGACCTTCTTATCAAAAATCTTCTTTACTTTCAATTGGTGATCCTTAATGCAATCCACAACTTGGAGTCTATTTTCTTCCAGCTTCTCAAGAAAGAGGATCCTCTTATCAATAGAATCCTTGTACAAACCATCTTCTATTGCTTATAGCAGCTTGAGAGTTGACATCTCGATTGTGAGAGGAATTTCTTCTTCGACTCCATACAGTAGTTGGAATAGTGACATACCTATTGTCTTCTTGGGAGTGATCCTATCCACCCACAATGCGTTATAAAACCTTTTGTGTCAATTCCTTTTATTCTCGTCTACAAGCTTACGAACAATGGTCATAATGTTCTTGTTGCTTGATTTGGCCTATCTGTTTCCTTGTGGATAGTACCCATAAGAATGATCTAGGGAGATTTCGTAGCTATAGAAAAACTTGGTCATCTCTCTTGAAGATAAATAGGCAGCATTATCTGTTACAATCTTCTTTGGCACTCCAAAACAAACTATGATATTCTTCTTGATGAAGTTACATACTGTTTCAGTGTTGGATTGTTTAGCCAGAATGGCTTCCACCCATTTGGTGAAGTAGTCTGTTGTTGTGAGTACATAGGTTTTCCCTGCACTGGAGTGAGGGTTTAGAACACCAATGAAGTCCATCCTTTACTATTGAAATGGTTCTTCAATAACCACATGACTGAGCGGTAATGCAGCGAGTTGTGGTCTTCCAACAAACTATTAGCATGCTTTACATTTAGAAACCAAATCTCGAGTGTCTACAAAGATGGTGGGCCAATAATACCTTCCTTAGAGGATCTTGTGTGCAGTGACCATTGCTAAAAAATGTCCACCACATGCTTAGTCATGGTATGCTTTAAGTAACTTTTTTTGTTTCTCTTTATCTACGCACCTGAGGAAACAACCATCCAGGCCTCTTTTGTAAAGTGCATGATTACAGATTACAAATTTAGCTGCCTTCAGCTCAAGTGTTCTCCTTTCCTTGTAATCAAGATGGGGAGGGCATTCTCTATAAGTTAGGTGATAGGAAATATTAGCATACCACTCATCAGAAGTGGTGACAAAGAGAACCTGTGGGTTGTCTTCTGAACAAGTTGAGCAAGATAGTTTTCTTTGCCATGTTGAACTTTGAGTATTTCATCTTCAGAAATCAACTTGCACAAGCCATTTCCCCTTACCAGATTGGAGGGTCAAATCTCTAAGTCATATTCTTGAGTCTTTGTAATCCAATTTCCTCTTTTAGCTCTGGGATCCTGCTTTGTCAAGATGGACTTGATTGCATTGTTGGGGACCATCACCACCGTATGGGAATTGAGGATGTAAAACCTAAATTTTTTTATAGCCTTGACCACTGCATAGGCATGCTTATTCATTTGGTTGTATTTTAGCTCATGATTTTTCAAAGGAAAACTCATGAAAGCAATAGGTGCTTCCACACCTTCATCATTTTTTTGAACGAGAATGGTAAAGAGTGTATGTTCTAATGCATAACAATACGTGATGAATTCTTTGTTAAAATATAAAGATACAAGAGTCAAATCATTGGCAATGTATTTCTTGATCTCTTCAAATGATACCTTCCCTTCATTGTTCCATTTGAATTTTTCTTGTGGTTTCATCATGGAAGTGATGTGCTTCGTCAACTCAGAAAACTTAGGCACAAAACGAAGAAAGTTCACCTTTCCAAAGAATGAATGAACTCCTTTCTTACTTTTGGGCAAGGCCAATGCTTGAATGGATATAATCCTCTCATGATCAATGTGTGCTCCATGTTTGTTCACAATGTGCCCAGATAACTTGCCTTCTGTGAATCCAAAAATGCACTTTTTTGGATTTAGTGATATCCATGTTTCTTACACTCTGTAAGTACCTATTCCAAGTGATAGATATGATCTCCCCTCTTCTTTGAAAATACTATGAGATCATCAAGATATATGACACTGCAATGCTTTATATATTTGAAGGCCAAATCCATTTCCCTTTGGAATGTAGCTCCTACATTGATTAGGCCAAAAGGCATTCTGCTGTAGGAAAAAGTGCCCCAAGGTGTTATGAAGGTTGTCTTGGTATGGTCTTCCTCTACCACTTTGATTTGATTGTATCCTTAGAATCCATCAAGTAATAATTTTTTTTTAGATCTAGTGACTACTTGTAGGATATGGTCCATGATAGAAAGAGGATAATTGTCCTTGATTTATGCCTAGTTCAGGTTGTGAAAATCTACACATATACTTATTTCACCATTCTTCTTCCGCACTGGCACAATGTTAGCCACCCACGTTGAATGGTGGATGGGAAATATGATCCTTGCATTAAGCATCTTCATTACCTTCTCCTTGATGGTATCAACAATATTTGGGTTGTACGGCCTTTGTTTCTACCTGAAGGGATTAACACCCTACTTTAAAGGAATTGAGTGATGCATTTCCTTTGGTTGGAAGGATTTGATTTCATCATAAGAGTAGGCCAAGACATCTGAGTATTTCTTGAGTAATGCAACAAACCTTCTATTTTATTCAGGCGAGCAACATTTTCTAATATCTACCATCCTTTGCTCCTCCGGGGTACCAATGTTTTCTTTATCAAAATCAGCTGGGCACTGAGAAGATTGATTTTCTTTCTCTTAAATGAATCTATCATGTTTGTCAAAGAGGTCTTCTAAAGATATTAGGCCTTTGGGAATTTTGTTCCCTTTCAATTTTATTACTCCCTCATCATCAATCCCTTCAATTCCTTCTTTCTCTTCTTTGGGGAATGCTTCTCGGTGTGGATTTTATCCTCCTTCGAAGAATAGATTATTGAAATTATCCCTTTGCTCCAAAATAGATAGAATTTGATTATCATCATTGAATTCTTGCCAATGATTTACATTGTTTGGTACACTAGGCCTGAATACCATTTCAATGGTCACTTTTTATTTACCAAAAGAAGGATGAGCTATCACTAGGGGAGATGACACTACAATAGAATCATCCTTTTCATTATGTTCCCTTGGAATAGCTTCAATGGAAAATGCATCAAAATATTCAATGTAATCCCACACTCTGTTTCTGTAATGCCAGAGTCTTGGATTCTTCACCTAATATTATTGGTGGACCTACTTTACTACCACCTCTGCATCACCTCAGCATCTTAGTTTATTGATTCCCATGTCATTTGTTGCACTCATGCCTAAGAGTAGTACTTCATACTATACACTATTATTTGTATTATCAAATTGCAGCTTGTAGGCAAATGGGTACAACTCATTAGAAGGAGAGTACAATACTACACCAGCTCTTGAGCCCACTCTAGAATGACTACCATAAAATTCCATTGTCCAAATTTTATTTTCCTCTTCCTCCATGAGAAGTGGAAAGTTATCCTCTTTTCCTAATGTGAGGAAGTAGTTTCCTAGCCCACAATCTTGAAAGAGAATGTTTTCTTTAAGATCATCAGAATTTTGTACTATGAACTTCATCTTTTTTACTAGTAGCAACTTCTTCATCTCACCTTTTACTAGGATAGTTGAAAATGACCAATCCATTTTTATCCCTCCACCTAGGTCTCTTAGAAAATCCTACTCAACAGCATACCAAAGGATGTTGGGATGTCTACTACCAGTATGGTTAGGAGCACCTTCTTTTCTAGAAAATAAGCTAGTGCTACCTGTGCATCTTTGATTCTTCCTACCAATGGAACTTTTTTGGATTCCATTGAGTATTAGGTGCCATTTACCTAGGTCAAGGTGAGGCCTAGATCATTTGTAACTTTGACTAGCATCACATTCTCTGAGGCTCCAGAATCTAAGATACAATTATTTAGCTGGAAGCCTTTAATGAGGAGTGACAGGTAGAAAGGTTCAACCCTGTTGGTTTTGGAGGCACTAAGGGCTAGCATGTTTTGGGAAGGTGGTGTGGATGGTGTGGGTAGTAAGCCTTTATAATTAGGACTCGAGGATATAGGGTTACCACTACAAACTGTATTAATGAACCTGTCAAATTGGGCAGGATGTGTTTATAGGTATTCTATTTCTGAGAGCTAGACTTTGGTTTTGCTTGCATGTTCCAAAAATTCAAATGGGCTTATGGAGAGTGAGGAAGAGGTTCTAGAAATGGAGGAAGATTTAAATGTTAGAGGCTTTGCTACTTTGGGTGTTTAATTCTCCTTTTCGGGTGTAGCTTTTGACTGAACCTTATATGTTGTTGCAGGAACAACATTTAAAGGAGAATTGTTCTTAGCAAATTTTGAGTTTTGAGAAGAATTAGATGACTTACTTGGCATAGTAGCATGATCCATGACAACTAGTGAGTCTAGTTTTTCTTTGGCCAACTCCATAAAAGGTGGTAATGGTGATCCTCTGCTGATGATTTTATTTTTTGTGACTTCTAGAGGAGAATCTTCTTTATTCTTCTTATCCTTTACCGCAACTGTTGAGGATGAAGCACATTTCCTGGGTTGTGCACGAGTGAAAACAACACATGAGAAACTTTTATATTCTTCATCATCCTCATCTTCATCATCAATGTACTCAATTAGGCCATTGTGCATATCAACTTCTTTGACCTTAAGATATTTTTCATAGTATTCCATATTTTCTTCTTCAGCTTCATCAATTTATGCTTCCTCCTCTAGCTCTATGGTGTCAGATATGACATTGATTGGTGGTGCTTTAAGAGTAATCCAAAGAGGATGTGGATAAATACTTGGCCTATCAAGAGGGTTTGGTCTCCTTGAAGCATTCCGCATTGTGATCTCAAATAGCTGCTTCTTCAAGGTAACGAAGTCATTTTCCATTTTTTAGAACATCGAATCTGTGGTGACAGAGTTTGAATTTTGACCCTTTTTCTTTCCATTAGGGCCTTTCACCTTTCCGGAAAGTATTAGATCATCATCGGTTTTTATTGCATAGTCATTGGCTTCCCTCAATGTTCTTGGTTGGGCTATTCTGAGGAAGAAACCTACTTTAGATGGCAAAGCACTAATGAAGAATCTCTTCAGATTATTTTCAGAAGGCACCACATCTTCAGGGATCCTTCTTATCAATCTACCATATCTTGCTACGAAGTCTCTCATTGACTCGGAGGTTTCTTTTTTCATTTTTACCAATTGGACCAGAAGATCCTAGCAATCTTCAGTGCTCTTGAACCTGTGTTTGAATAAACTTCTTATATCTTCCCAACATGTGATGGACCTCAGGAGTAGCATGTAGAACCATTCGACATCTTTCTCTTGAAGTGACTCCAAAAAGAGTCAGACTGAAACATCTTCATCCTCAACACCTAACACATTGCAAGCAGTGATAAATGCTGCTACATGCTCTTTAATGAGTTGAGAACCATCCCCTCTAAATTTTGGGAAGTTTTTTCTTGAGCCTCTCAATAGCTCATGGAGTGGTTGAGTAGTAGCCAGTGGACTGGTGTTTCCTCCCCATTATACATTAGGCCTACGTGCCTCATGGTCACGTTCAAGATCATGCTCATGATCACGATCCCCCATTCTATTTATATTTCTATCTTCCAACCTTGCTAAGGTTGTGGCTTCTTTTGTTGCTCTTTCATCTACCTCCGCTTGAAGTCTCTTGATTTCTTCTAGTTGAGCTCTTATGCCCTCCTCTGCTCTTGCTTCTCTTTCTCTAGCTTCTTCTTCAGTCTCTACGTTAGTGAAATATTTAAGGTTCTCATTGATGTATGGAAATTCACCATCTAAAGGATTGGAAACACTTAGGTTCCTAACATGACTGGTTGTTTGAGAAGGAGGCCTCTAGATTCTGAGTAACTCTTGTCTCCTTTGAAGTTCCTCAAAAATGGAATCAGTTTGTCCTCCTTGTCTTTGTTCTTGGGTGTATCTTTTATCCGTTAGCTTGAAAATATATGTTTTTCTTTACAGTGCTGGAATTTCTCTTTTCCTCTACAATTCAGCAACGCATTCTTCTTCAAGGTTAAGAATTCTTGTGGCAATGAAGTATTGATTGACACTTTTTCTATTATGCGAGACAACTTCCCTCAAATCTGAAGCAACATCTTCTTGGATGTGGAAGAGAAATTCGGGTCTTTTAATAAGAGGTTTTCCCAGAATTGAAATGATTTGAATCCATGTGGCTCATATAGCCATTCAAATTCTAGAAATTTTTCTCTTTTTTGAATTTTGAATTTTCTATTTTCTGACTTTGCAGTCACATTTAGGTGCAGATGTTATTAAATCTGCCCCATGGTGGGTGCCAAAAACTGTTGGCGAGGAAATTTTTCAATTGGAAAAACTTGTAGATTCCTTTCCAATTCTTTGGGAATCTAAGTACCTCTACTTGATGGTGCAGCTACCGTATATACATGCACGAGAAAATGTGGATTTCTGTGGTGGCCTTTTGGTTGGGGATCTAATAGGGGCACTCCACTGACCCTACGGAAAAGCTTGGAGATACTTGCAAGAGAAAATTTTCTAAAAGTGGGAAAGGGAGTGAGAAAAGAGGTAGGTGAACTAATTTTGTAGGTAGGAAATCATATTCCTACACATACTAGTTAGAAAATTCATCACATGCATTCATGGGAAGAAATAACCCTGCAAATGGAAAGAAGACGAGATAAGATTACGAACTCAAAGTTTCTAAAATATCCTCATCAAAGAGGCTACAAAATCCTTCTTCTTGTATTTATGCTTAGTCAGAAGTTGTACATAGTGGAGAAATGGAGGAAATTGAGAAAAGGGGGGGAAATGGAAGAAAATGGCTATCTCCTTTGTTCTCTCAAAGTACAATATACTCTTGAGTTTACAAGATCAATTACCAACCCGTATAATGGTTTGAAGAAGCCATTAAATCTCCTACAAGAAACAGTTACAACTTCTTCTTTGTTAGTAAGAAATGGATTACAATTTCTTTTCAATCATTTGTGTCCATTCAGATTATTGATTCGCGAAGAAACACCAATGGTAGAGAAACCAAAATTTTCATAATGCAGCCATAACACTTGTTTTGTAACTTTGAATATGAACCGTTCATCTTTCCTTTGAAACTTTAAATCAGATTTGTACACGTGGGAGAAATTTACTGGAGTGGGCGTGGAGGATTCCTTTTGCATTTTGTGACTTTATAGAGATTTGAAATTTTTGAAAATTTTGGCCCGCTTACTTGCTTTTGATATGGTCTTGACACATGGCCTCACTTGATTGGTGAAGGAGTTGTGGGTCACTTTTATAATTTTACCTTTTTTCAATGCGGGCTCAAAAATAAAAATTTCTCTGCCTGCCCTCCTCCCTGCTTTGACTCTTTTGATGAGGGATTAATATTTGAATTTTTCCTTTGTGTTTGGTGGGGCTATAGATCACTTTTTAAATTTTTGACATTTTTATAGAGAGGCTAAAAATATCAAATCTCCCCAATGGTCCACTTCCTTGCTTTGACTTTCCAACAGTGGGCCTAAGATTTGACTTTTTCCTTTAAGCCTGATCGGGCATGTGGGTCACTTTTTATTTATTTTTCCTTTTTAACAAAGAGGATTAAAACCTCAAATTTCTTCACTAACCCACTTCTAATTATATATTTCCATGTACCTATGGATGATGGAGCCAAAATTTTATGGGGAAGAAAATGCCCATCGTTCCCAACATGGAAAAAATGCAGAGAAGAAGAAAACTCCACCATTTCGTGCCTGATTTTAAAATTTATTTTGTGAGCTTAGGAATTGAAAAAAATACAAGGTTTAAAAATCCATGGCCATAAAAATATTTACAATTTCATTCAAATGAGGAAAACAATAAAATTTTCACATGTCCGGACAGGAAAATGGAAAATTTATCAAAACGTGCAGACTTGAGAGTTTAAACAACTTCAAAGCATGAATATCTCTATCTTTTCAGACTTCCAACTTTACTTGAACACTTCTGGAGGGTGTGAGCTCAATGTTTTTGAATTTTACTTAGAAAATGAGGGGGGGATTTTGAGGGTGACAATACTTGACTAGATGTTAATATGTTAGTTAACTGTGTCATACATCCGTCTATCACAAGGTTCATAGATCTATTCAAGATAAATGAATTCAATGCCTTTGAACATACCAAAAATAGTCTCAAAAGGATCAGAGTACATTCATATTAATTATCTATGACCTTTGAATCACTCAAAACGTAGTTCTTCTCAATCTTGCAATGCTATATACATATTTAATGTCCTCTATTAGACTGTTTGTAAAAAAAAATCACATCAAAAACTATTTGGAGCTCCAATTCCTTTTTCTTTCTTTGATTTCTCAATGAGGAAAAATAATTACAACCTCCTTCTTAAACTCACTTGGCTCAAATTGGCCTAATAACTGACCTCTATGGTCATGAAATCAAGAAAAGATGTGGAGTTACATATCAAGAAAGGAGCTTAATGAAGATTAAGGAGTTACATGAGCCCATAAGACATCATAAGGATGCTCTAAGACCATATTATGACCTAAAAAACCTAAAACATTCTTTAAAGACACTTTTAAACCCCTACGCCTACATAGAAAGCCAAAATTGGCTCAAAAGAGATTTAAAAAATTCAAATATGAAAAATGGAGAGAGACTCCATAATTTTAAATTTTGACCTTTTGAGCTCACCAAACCAAAATAAACTGAATCCTAGGACCACTAAAGACCTAAGGAAACCAAAATTGGACTATATACACCTACACTATCTGCAGGAGTGATGTTCTTGCATCAGAATTTCCACAGTGCCATTATAATTTTCAAATCAAAACCTGGTTGAAAGTATATTTAATTGGTACTGGAAACAAAAAAATGTATGATAAGGATATGAAAATGCAATAAATTATAGATGTTTACATAATTTTTAAATTAGGAAAACATATATTTAGGATTGGATGCCAAATAAAATTTCTATAAGATTATCAAAAAGAGATAACAATATGCAAAATGAGAATGAGACATAAGAAGACCATGTATACAAGCACACAAAATACCTAGAATTTTTGTTTATCATATTATCCTACACTCAATTCTTGAGCAAATGTATAAAACTTACATAATTAATATCATGAAGAACGTATTCTTGACCAAAGGTTCCAAATTAAGGCTTATTGGTGGTGCAAATTAACTTTTATAAATTAATATGTTGTCCATTAGATCACAGACATTTAATCATTAAACCAGGGGATGTAAATTTAAAGAATGCTAGTGTTGTATGCATAATTACATGGAATTTAGGAGGTGTGGAAAGAAATAACTATCACCACAATAATTGAAAGGTAAAAAAAAATGATGAATGGAAATAAATGGTTTCTAAATGATAGCACTAAAATAAACCTATAAATTTAGAATACAAACATAGAAAGAAAATTATTCCTAAGTAAGCATACATGTAATAAAACAAAACAAAAAAACTATGGAAGGGTTTAGTAGACCAAGAGTGGGCCTTGCTTTGGGTGTTAAGTACTCCTAAGCTCTGTAACTAAAGGATATTAAACAGAAATCAGATTCTTTATTGAATTGGCATGAACGTTTCATATAGGAATAAACCAATCTTTGTATATCTCGTATTCTCTTCTATCCTCTATTCTTGATACATTTGTAGCATTAACCCTTTTCTTTTATACTTCTTAATTACAACAAAAATGTGAGAAGAAGAGTTCAACTAGGATTTTAATAAACTAATTAAAATATCTTTGGTAGAAAAAGTGGAAGATCTCAAACAGATCAATAAGAGATTCAACACATGCAACAAAACTAATAACATGTGTTCAGATATCAAACACATAACTTAAGTAACTGTCCAGTTCCTTAAATCATGTGTTAACTAATCAATCAATCAGTTCTTTAGTAAGTAAAAGTGAATAATCAAATCCATGGTTGAGTTATCTCCCAGTTCTTAATGTTCTGGTTGTAATTTCTCCTTCAACAACATGCATAGACTTGGAGTGTCACTCTTCATGTTCCAAGAGATATTCATAACATGGCTTCTTCGCTATAGGTGATCCCCTTTGGTTGCATATGGGTTGATGTAGATAGTTACTTTAGCTATGGAAGAGTTATTATAGATGGTTCCTTTATTGCATAAAAGTTTCTGTATACAGCAAGTTACTTATAACCAAGAGTGGCATCACACATTTCATCATTCAAACAACTTATTGAAATCATAAGAATAAATTCACACACAAAATACAAAAAAAAAAGATAACTAGCCATAACTATATTAATAATTATTTATGCCATAAGTTCAAGTTGTGATGATAATGTTCAGTAGTATAATTGGGAATTACAAGGACATAGCTACAATGTCTTAACAAAAACATAGAGGATGAGTTGTTTATAAAGGGGATTTACACAACTCATCACACCCCTATACTTAATTTCTTGAATGTTCTAATTCAAGTGGATCAGTTCCATGTCATTGAAAATGATATTCACACCTAAAATCAACTAGCGTCTCTATCCCTTATTATTTTGATAGGAAGTAGCCACCATTTATCATGAACTTTTGCATAACTCTATTCTAAATCCTTTCATTGAGTGGTTTGACACATGTCCATGGTGGAATTGGAAAGTGAAATATTGGTGGGTGATAGCCAATGGGATGCTAGTTCTCTACACATCTAGTATTAATCTCAATATATGTATTCACTCTTCTCAAATTTGGAATAAGATTAGGGTAAGAGTGCATTTATTTCTTTTGTAGTTTAAGAGATATCTCATTCCACCACATCCTGCTTGTTTGTACCACATGAATTCCATGATCTCTAATCATATCTCCAAATTCATCATGGGATGCTTTCCTCATCTGTGACACTCTTTTTGTGATCACCTTCTTCTATATATATTTTTCATACCACTCTGCAACTTCTCCAATTTTTCCTAACCATTAGTGGTTGTAAATTTTCTAAATGCCTATACTGTTCAATTTTCTTTTCTATATCCAATTAATTCATAAAATAAGAGTATAGGGATCCAAATTCAACATATCCAATGTATAGGTTTTGTATCCAATACCTATCATATTCAAGAGCATAGTTGTATATGTAAATTTCACATAATAAGAGTTGAAGCTCATGAGTGTTGTTATGATATTACCTAAATAAGCTCCTACCTGTACTGATGTCAAATGGTATGTTAGAATTGATACAGATGATTTTGAGTTACAACATCTTTTATTTTAAGAAAATAGTGTAAACATTGGATGGAGGCCTACATTTAAATATCTCATAGGCCACCTAGAATATCTCTTCTTGCTTCTTCTTTAACCTTTATATATCTTTGTCCTTTTCCTCCAATTATTCCTTATGCTTAGATATAAGGGATTATTTTTCCCTTTTCCATCTTCCTTTTATCCTATTAACACAAGTCTCAAATTGTGACATCAAATAGTCAATATCAGGTAGCATAGTTTGTGTGGCCATATCCTTATAAGGTAGTTTGATAGTATCTATAACAACTTTATGAATAAAAACTTAGGGGTTAATTGGTGTTACATTCAATTGCTGTATACTAGCATGTGGTGTTTTTTACAACACTTTATCAAGTACATCATCTTCAACTACAGAAATGGGCTCTTGTTTTTATTCCATGACTAATTATATTATTATAGGCATCTACCTTTGCTCAATTCCATCCACCTAGTGCTTAATGACCTGCTCAACCACTTGTGGAATTTTTTCATGTTCACTTTCTTGTTTCTGTTGTTCAATGGGTTTATCAAAAATGTTTGGCATGTGTTCATGTTAAATTTACTCTCCAATTTCCTCTTCCTTTTCATCCTCGCGACCTTCTATTGCATGAAATGTGTCCTCATCATGAGATTCTACTACATGAACTGTCTCCTCCTTATGAGTTTCTGCTGCATGAACTATCTCTTCCATGGGTTATTCAGGGATCTCTTACTCAAGAATAGGGGAATAAATATCTCCCTGTTGTGTCTCCATTAGTTGAGGCTCAAATCTCCCTTATGGAGCTTTCACATAACTATCTAGTGAGATGGGCTTTGACTATTTTGGTTTGGAGGTCCTTGGCATTTTTTTTGGAGCCTATGGGAGCACTTAGGTGGTGTAGGAGTAGATTTAGAATAATTCCATTTACCCTTGGAGGTGGAGGTTTCATGTGTGTTATTGGTAAAATTTTAAAACCCCCTCATTTTTCAAAATTAAACATGAAATTCATATTATAGCTTTCTTACCATTACATTCATTATAAATCTGGTGGGGGCCATTAAGTATTAATTACATTATTTAATTGTTTATGCTAAGTGATTTCTAACATTATTAAGATTTGTCAGCTATCATCAATTTTTTTTTTGATATAAATATCCATCATCACCTTGATTGTCATATGGATAGTGAATGGTTGATATCGAGATACAATTTTGTTTTGTGATTTTGTTATTTGGTTTCCAAGCATGTCTTCTAATAGTTCTAGTCTTCCCATTTTGGAAATGATTAGTGAAATACAACAATGATCGAAACATATTTTCTATGTTGTTTGAATGATCACAAAGAATAGTGTTTTCACGAATACAAATGATGATCATGGAATGCCATAGTTGATAAATGGTAATGCTATATTTTAACATATAATTCAGATGATCATATTTCAAACATAGTGGGTGAATTACAAAGTCTATTAACTTGAGTTATACATGGCGTATGGTATAATGTTTGGACTTAACTAAAAATAAAATTGATGAACCACCATTTTTGATCTCCTACTCCCTTGGTATGAAGTGGCACCAGGGAGTGGGTAGTAATGTCAATTGAGTTATGGGAATTGAATATGGAGGTAAGATCATCAAAAAAGGTGAATATTTTCAGTTTAGGAGTCATTTTGGTTTTTCATTGAAAATTTTGGAGCTCGAAGGAATTTTGGTTTTGTGCAAAGTGCTCATAGTTTTTGGTTTTCAATGAAGTAATCTGGTCATATTATGAAACCTAAACTCTTGAATAATCAGACAATAATTTTACAAAGTAATAATAATCAATCTCTATTCTTCATCCCTCACATTATTACATTCACACATGAAATATATAAGAAATTAATTCCTATAGTTAGGGGTCAACAACCCATGATTTTATCCTAGAATCGGGTAGTTGTTTAACCTGCTAATACAAATAATAATATATTACAAATAAGGTTTGTAATAAATTAGAATAACAATATAACATAATCGTAACCATAAAGTAAACTCACGACAATGTATTTAAGATTTAATCTATAGTAAATATGGGGTAACATATACTTATTCAATGAAGCATTATGAATTCCTAACATTCCCCCCTTAGTGTGAACATGGGAGAAAAACAATTGCACTTATTTTGCATCTTGTCATCCATGCGTGCTCATGATCTTGGCTCTCTGATGGTTTTGAAAAGGCTAGCCAAAAACCTCTATATAAGCCCTTTATCATTTGGTATTAACCCATGTTCATCAAATACAGACTTCTATCCACCAAATAGGAACCCCTGTTCTAGGTACGAACCCCAGTTCATCCTATTCAACAATCATGATGCTTATTTTTCCTTGTTCTTTCATATTTCCACTATATTTTCACATCAGGAAAGTACATAGGAATCCACTCACTTTAATACAATAGGAACATAATGGAAATTGAATACAAACAATGACATGTATTCTGCAACTGAAATAAAACAAACTGAAACAAAATGCAACAACCTCATTTTTCGTTCCCGTCACTTGCGGCTTATGAGAGGATGTTGCTTATCCTCCATCCTCCTATGCCTCCATCCTCTAGTATGTCACTACTTACAAAATAACATGGAATTTTAAGCTCAATGATTTCCACATTATTTTTATTTTACATCCCCCCCATAATGTGAAAACATTTATTTTCTAGGATGTCGGGTTACATCAAAAATACGTCTCTAAGGCATTTTTTTATAATTTTTAAACCTTTTGACTTTGACTCTTGACGATAAATTTTTTGATGATATTAGACAAAAAAAAATTAAAATGAATCAAGAAGATACATTAACAACATAACATGTGATAATTGACTCTTAAGTTTGACAGTCAAACTATTTGATCTTTTTTTATGGGACTCTTGAAAATATGAAAACATATTCAACAAAAAAATTAACGAATTTGACACTTATAAATGATGAATATAATATAGTTATCAACACTTGACTAACATGTACTAATAAAACATTTGCAAATTTTATTGTTGACCACTTACTTTAAATATTTAGTATGGACTTTGACTTATAGGACACCGATATATACTATAGAATTAGTATCTGACTTAAAAAATGAAATAAACATACAACCTAAAAAAATAGAATGAACATTAAAACTATTAACAAATTAAAACAATAAGAATACATAGATGGATGGTATATAAAACCCAGTTGAAGAAATAAAAGGACATTTTTAGAGGATAATTGCATGCAATTATTAGAGATCTCATTGTCAGCAACCGAGCCACCTGTCGAGGAGTCATTCGAAAGCTTAAAAATTGAATATGATGTATTCATCCCAAATATGTCTTACATGGTTTTGAATTTCATCAAGGAAACCTATTTCACCTTCTCATGTACTAAAATTTGAACCTGTGAAAGATGAAATGCACAAGGTTGAACACAATATGAAATACATTTGTTCGAACTTAACACAAACATGTTCAAAAAACCAAATCTTTGAAACCACGTACAAACTCATCATGTGAATCTTCCTCCAAGTATCTCACCAGATCAAGGAATCCATTTTAATTGGTCACTGAATTTGAGAATTGAAGTACTAAAGGGGATATCTATTATGGAGAATAGAACGCAGTTGTAGGTTTAATGTGGAGGTTTGATCGTGATGTAGCTCTAGGAAGAGATATCAAGTGGAGCTATGAGACCAATTCTCTCAAAAAGAGATGAAGCCATGCATGTTATGAGATTGTAGTAATGGAAACATCATATGCCAATCCAATTTGAGAGTAGTAATTAGCCTAAACCAAGATTCATATGAAGTTACAACCAGAATCTATCATGTATCCACTCTAAATGTCAAACAAGGATGGTTTTTACATTATAGTATCTGTGTAGATGTATATGTAAATGCACAATTGAAAAATCAACTCTAAGAAAGCTTGAGATGGATGGAATCTTTAAAGCAATCAAAATTGAATACTATTAAATAATAAACAATATATTGGTCTATGCTTATTGTCTAGAACAAACAATATATATAATTCCATTCATAGGGGTGACAAAGGAATATAGTTTCCCTTCAACAACTAATTATTTCTCCATACCATGGACAAGACAACCAAGCCTACTCTAATACCAAATGAAGTAATCTGCAGGGTTTTTTTAGAGGTGAATATTCATAATATGATGAATATTTATAATATGATGAATATTTCATTTTAGAAAAAAATGAAAAGGTAAATTTTCTGGCACGGGTCAGTGACCTGTTCACCTAAAAACTACAGTTTACCTTTTTTAAGGGAAAAAGTCACCTACCCTTGAAAATATCCCATATATAATCCTAGATTATTTTCCAGGTAGAACACTACTAGCTCACGCATACCACCTGGGGGAATATCTATTATCAAGTACAGTAAACTTGTGAAGCAATAGAGGCTAGTACAAAAAGTGTAGTTTTATATATATTCATCAGATTTGTAGTATCAGTATGAACCAAATAAAACTTACCATGAGCTCAATATGTACTCTTTTGGAATGAAGCTCTATGTTGTTTTCCTACTAGGTAGTGAGGACACTTTTTTGTATCCTTCTAAAGATATGGTAACCCATGTACCATATTGAGCTGACGTAGTGTCTCAAGATACTTGAAAATAACATGACCAAGTCTCTGATGCCACAAATTTGATGAGGTAGAGTTCTTAGCCACAAGTTCTTGATCATCTCTATGGAAAAAATCAAGCTGGAACATACAGCTCACATTGGAGGATTTTGTAACTATTTTCAAGCCTCGTGATTTATCTCGAATCAAACACATTTCTTGTTGGAATGAGTATCAAAGTCAATTTTTAGGTTGATTTAGAATTTTATTGACTGAAAGCATATTATTTATCAACCGAGGGACATATAAGACATTTGATAGTCTATAGTTGCGTGAACTAAGGGGTAGAGAAATTTTCCCAATACCCTGAACTGTATATGAAGAATCATCACCCAACAAAACATGGTTTTTCAAAGGCATGTCCCTCATTGAAGTAAACTAGTCTCTGTGGCCGGTCATGTGTCAAGTTTCTCTCGAATCAACATACTGGACATCACTAGATGATGTGAATGGTTCACTTGATTGAGTAGTGTACAAGAATTCGTCATTATCTGAATGTTCTTCTTGTTCAACAATATTTCCTTGCTAATGGGTTCTTATTTTCCAGTTCCCCTTTTTTCCCTTGATTTTAGTTTGAATGTCCCTTTTGAGATTGTTGTTGTGGAGGTGCAGATTTTCCTGATGAACCTCCCTTGTAAGTATTATACCAACAATCTTTTAAGTCATGTCCTCTTTTACAAATTGGACATTGCTTCTTTTGTTGTTTGTCCCCTTGATACTAATTTTGATGTTTGGAATTTTGATAGGAATTAGGTTTTACTTTACCTTTTCCTTTCCATTTTTGATGAGAAGAAATTTCCTACTCCTCTTCATCATCCTTGTTATGCATGGCTTCCTCTTGTTGCAGTAGGTTTACTAGCTTTTCAAAACTAACTGTCATATCTGACAAGTTTAGTGTTGTGACAAAAATGCAGTAAGAGGGGAGTGCTCTCAGAACAATGGGAATGAGAGCATCATTTGTGACCTCTTCTCCCAAGGCTAGAAGTGAAGCCCTCAACTCTACAACTCTTCTTAAGAAAGATTCAATTTTCTCATTCTGCTTGAACTTCAGTGTATGTAACTAACTCTACAAATTCAGTATGACATTATTATTTTTGGCCTCATATATTGTGCTCAATTTATCCCAAACTTCTTTAGTTGTTTTGGCATCTGGAATGTGAAGTTACACATCATCAGACACTCTAAACAAGATGATGAGTTTGGCCTTCTGATATGCTTTATCAAACTACCATTGTTGTGTTCTATTAGTTTTTGATCTGGTCATAGTACCAATCACAACAGGCCATATCTCTTCAAACTCAAGTTGTGTCATGATTTTTGTCTTCCATGCAACATAGTTGTTTCCTCTTAGTAGTATATCTGGAAGAAATGTTTTGGGGGAATTGGTGCCCATTTTATAGAAATCAATGACAGGGTTTGGCTCTTATCACTCTAGGTATAAGGTCTATAGTGCCCACTTCCTTTGACACTTTTAGATACTAATTTGGATACTATTGATCGTATTATGGACACTATTATGTTTTATTTCAGTATGATGGTTAGATGTTAGATCATGGATTATTATTGATTTGAATTCAATTATTATGCATGATGGTTACTAGAGACATTTTTATATGAGGTTGATGATATATTGTTTTGACATGGACATATTATGGAAGCTGATTTGGACTTGTGACATTGGATATTTTGAGTAGATCTAGTATGGAATACTATAGATGATGATATAGTTGATTAATTAATTGAAAATGATAATGTTGAATTCTTGATATTATTGTGATTCATGTGTTTAGATGATTTTGAAATGTTATTTATATCATTTTGGATGTTCTGATATGGCCATGAGGCCGAAGGAGGTATTTTCATTTTGCAGGTTAAAAATCACAACAATGTCAAGGGACTAGAGACTAACCATATTAGAATTCTGGGTGAAATCAACAAGGTCACCATGGCAACTGTTTTGTGTATGCTTGTGTGTTGAGCTATGTTAGGAATTCCCATGGGGGGGATTTCCATCATATGTGACCATGGGATATGTGTTTTAAGTATGTGTTCCTTTTAATTGTTGTTTTATGTATTTTATTAGTAATGTGTTCCTTCTTTTAATTAGTTTAAATTTGAGAGATCATATAGTTAAACTTTTATTAAATTTAAATTGGGATATGGAATGTAATTAATAAAGTTGTTGATTTAAATATTAATGTTGGAAGAGTGTGTAAGTTAATGTGTAAGAAATTTGTAAGAGTATGTAAGAAAGATTTTGGAAGGTTTAACACTTCATCTCCCTAGGAATTCGAATTTGTCCTTGGAGGCCAAATTTAGAGGCTTGTGGGACAAGTTAAACTTGTCCCACACCTCTTAAAATAATCCACCAACCATGCCTATAGTTTAGAGGTCAAATTTAGGAAAAAAAATTTCATTTTGAGGTGACAATTTGTAAGTTTTAATTGCACTTCCCTTACATATTTTTAATTCAGTCCTTTTGGAGTATGGACCATTTTGGAGTGTGTAAGTCATTTTGTCATTTTATTTATTGTGATTTGGTGAAGGATGTTGACTTTCCTCTTGGGGTTGAGGAAGAATGATGTGGCATCCCACATGGATCCACATCATCCTCTTCTCTTCCCTCTCCTATAAAAGTGAAACTCCTTGCTTGTTTATTGTTGTTGGAACTTTGTTGTTTTCCTCTTGGGGGTGCATTTTTTTGTTGTTGTTTTGGAGCTTGTTGTGGAGGAATCTTAGATACTTTTTAAATGTTTGAACTGTGTTGATTTTGAATTGTATTTGGCATTTGGAAAGCTTGTGAGATTGGAACAAACTCCAATATGGAGAGGTAGGATCTTGAGTTTTGTTTTACATGTTTTCGTTTCTCTTGCATGCATATTGAAATGGTGAATGTGTTTTATGTTCTTGGCTTATTGGGTAGACTGCTTAGGAAAAGGTGTAGGATAAGGCTATGGGGATTTCATATGGGGAGCATAAGGGATTGCCAATGGCACTTATTCTATTGTGGAGGGAGTTTTGGATTGGGATTCACCTAGGAAAAGAAATTTCTTGCATTTTTTACTCTTGGGGGGGCATAAGGGAGAAACCTTAGGGGGGCATAAGGAGGGGTTGGGAGATATAAGGTTTATGGGATTTGATATATTTATTGGCGGTATGATTCTGGTGGATGCCCAATTCCAAATAGGGAGGAATAAGTAGTTCCCCATAGTTCTTGCTATTGTTGGCTTACTTGATCAAGCCTATGTGTTATGTGAATGATTTCAAATACAGTTCGGAAATACTGTTTTTACTTGGACTGTATTTTTCTTATTGTTGTATGCAATGTGAAGAATGCTGCTTGTTGTTGTAGAAGCCATTGTTTCCATGTGTTGTTTTTCATGCTCTATTTCAATATGGTTATGGCTTGGGGGCCAATGAGGAAGAATGGCTTCTCCCTTCTCATTGGATGTCTTGGTTGGGTGGAGAGTGTTACCTTTCCCTCTTCCTTGTTGTGATCAAATATGGAAAGATGGAAAACTAGCATGTTGTTGTTTAGAGCAAGAAGAAATTTACAGTTTGACAGTCCCTTATTGCTGTGGGAATTCAATGTAACCTTTCCCACCTTGAGTGGATGAGTTGTGTAATTATTGTAATGTGAAATTATTATATTGTAAATGGAAAATTGAATTTGAATTGAGTAATGTAAAGGAAAATTATATTTGTTCTCTGTTTTGGGAAGAGAAATGTAAATGATATTATATGTATTGTATTTTATATTTTGAAAACAAATCAAATTGGAAAAGTGATAAGTTGTAAATTTGCATTGGAATATCAATAAAGGATTGCATTAGTTACTTTTAAAATTGTATGGTGTATTGGATTCAAAATTACTGTTAAAGATTGTAATTTGTTGTTTGGAAAAGAAGCATGCGTATGAAATAAAAGACAATATATTGTTCTCTTGGAATGAGTTGCATCTAGAAATAAGACTTTGCAAAATTGTTATTGAATGGATGATTGGTTTTAATTAAATGTATTTGACTAGTTTAGGGATCATATATACCTTCAAAAGACAAAATTGATAAACAAATTTAAAAGAAACAGTTCACTGTTTTAAACTTCTTTCTGACAACGCACATTTTAATAAAAATGAGCAGTTCAAACTTATACCAAACAATAAGTTATGAAACATGAAAATTCAGACCTATTAAGACTTAAAGTTCTCAGATTGACCTTAACAATTAAGTATGAACCTTCAAAACTGTATAAAATCAAACTGGGAACTTGCATAGTCATTTTTCTGTCTATTGTCGGAAAAATAAAACCTTAAATAAATTAGAAAAATTGACTTCCCTAAAACACTCTAAACCCTCCCTAGACTGATCCTCCATGTTTTTTTGACATGTTGAGTGAAGGAGGAGTTCTAACTTAAGCAAAATATGATGTTGAAAACTGCCAGTTCACTAATTAAAACCCTATAGAATGTTTTCATTAAATTTACCCCTTAAACTTCATCAAAAACTAAATTTTATGGTTCTTGTGCAAAGAGGGCATCGAGAGATTTCTGAAAAGTCCCTTATTTCCCAAAACCAAGCTTTCTAGCTCAAATTATGGCACTTTGAAGTTTTAGTGCCTTGGCAGGAAAATTTGGGAAAAATTTCCCTAGCGGGCCCGCAACCCAAAAATTTCCCGTCAAAATTGCCCTTAGAAAATTTTCAAAAATTTTGGCTCCGGAAAATTTTCATCTTTTCCTCTGCTGGCCCATAGCCAATCAGAGCTACCACGTGTCCTCATGGGGCAGCAGTGGAGGCGCGACAACTTTTTGCCCTTTGATTTTTTTGAAAATTTTGGAAAAAATTCCATTTCACCCTGTTGGCCCGCAGCCAATCAGAGGGTGCCACATGGCACCTTGGGGTGGTGGCAGAGGTTTGGGAGAAATTTTTATTTTTCACCACATGGGGAAAAATTCCAAAAAAATGCCCCACGACCCACCAACCCACCAAAAGGGTTTTCCCCTCCTCTTGACATGTGTCCCTGTACGTACCCAAAATTGTAAGGTACTGTACTGCCAGAAAAGTGTAACAAGTGCCCCAATGATGATACAGGTCTCCTCACAAGGTGTTCGGGATCTAGAAAAAGCTCTCCGAGTGTCCGTTAACATACCACATGCCCCGCTTAGCCCCCACGTCCTTAGTTTCTCCTTTTTCCCCTCTTTTCTTGGCCTTTTTCTCTTCAGTGACGAAACCGCCGCCCTGCATGGGCAGCGGTCTCGTGACCGCCGCCCTGATCAGGGTGGCGGTCCTGTAACTACCACCCTGCTCAGAGCGGTAGTCCTTTACGCATTTTCCAAAAAGTGTTTTAACGTGACTCATGTAAAAATCAACGTTTCACCAGCTTTCCTTGCCGACTTAGGCTTGCATTTATGTTTTTGGTTCCCTGGAATAGTGTTTGGCCATTGTTTATTGTTTAAGTGTTCAGTTTGGTTTTGATCTTTGGGTGAGTGAAAAGCTATAAATAAATGGTTTGTGCACAAGCAAATGGTCTGCCCCTCATTCACTTTCATGCTCTCATTTTCATAGTTCAGCCTTTTATTCTATTTAGAAGCCATAGTTTTAATTCCTTGCATGCTTAGTTAGCATTGTTTAGCTGTTGGTAAGCCACATACCCATCTTATGCAAGCAGTACTGTTATTTCACCCAATCCATTGGAGTAGAATAGCTTAGGAAGCCATTAAAGTTGTAGGTTTTGCTCTTCAAATAGGATAGTTTCAGGTTCTGGACACTTTATGTTGCATGGCTCGCAGTAAATCCCGCTAGGAATTGCATAAGCTAAGCTTTGTACTCTTGCGTTATCCCTCTCCTACTCGCATTATATTCAGTCTGCATTCTAAGCTATCTTTATCCCAATATCTACTTCTGTTGATGCTAGCATTACATACTTTTCTGGATTCACGTGAATATGAAAGAACGAGGAGATCACACTGAGGGGACAAGATCACACACACCATCGGATTTGCCACTGTTCTGCGGAATCTAGGTTCTAGCTTTCAAAGTTCTAGTTAGAATCATATCAAATAGAGTAGATAATTACTTCATTTTAGTAAATTCTATTCTCGATATTGCCAGGGAAGCTGTGAGGATTGATAGTTTCTGAGAAACTATGATTCACTCCTCACTTCTGAGGTAGGATCGAGAATCTTGCAGATAGATTAGATGAGCTATTTTATTTGTTTAGAATAAATCTACAAATTACACAGGCAAATAACTACACTCGGTTATCTTGTTTGTTTTAAATTGTTATTTAGTTGTTATTTCTAGATAAGTTTAAATAGTCACTTTTCTTAAATTCTTAGAAAGTCTCATAGAGAAATAGAAGTTATATATGTTTTAGATTTATTCCACATAGTTAGAATTTGCTTTGCTACAGTTAGATTTACATTTTGTTTTGTATGACAATCACGGGACCTAGGGAACCCAGGGAATACGTATTTGAGCCAATCATGCCTCAACCAAACCTCGTCACAGCAATAGTTGACATAGACTAGAACCTTAGAATACAAGTCTTCCAAGCAACAACAGATCTACAACTGATCAGCTCTCAGTTGAGAGGATTAAATATAGAAGACGACCAAGCACACATGTTTTTGTCAAATCAACCGAACTACAGATTACCCTAGGCAAGCATTCACATGACTGTAGAAGGGTTAAAAAGAGAACAAACCTTTGGTTGTTATCCTTTGGTCCCACAGCCAGATGCAGGAGACACTCTCACAGACATAAATACTAGTTTAAGGATCCAGGTTGCACGAACGCCTATAAGGTACTCTGAGAAGATCACACAGTTATTAAGTTTAAACATAGAAGCTGAGAAAGCGTACGATTACTGGATACTAGGGATTAGGACTTGATTTCGTAGATGACCATAGCAGGACAGCAAAAACCAAGAGTCTACGGTTGTGATCCACAAATCCCGCAACCTAATGAATCCACAAATCAGTCAGATATAGACACTGGCCTACACACACTAGTATTCCAGTCCACTCCACTTCCACCCATCATCATCGAATAACTATCCTTACTAGACATAGCGGCTAACAAAGCTAGAGAATTCTAGACTATGCCAGAGAATCATCCGTAGATTCGATTGTATTCATTACCCACCATATGACCTTATCTGGGGACGTACACGAAACTATCCCAGGTCATTTTCCACGTATTCCACAACCCATAGATCGAATCACGCCATAACTCGATATTGATTAGAGCCTTCAAGTAGTCATCCTTGCTGATCGATCTATCACACCAGTCCAAGTTAGAAGGGCCTTCTTTGCCTTAAATTCACAAATTCCATTAGTGCGTGTCGAAGACATTAGATTTCCTAACTAGTTCATTTGCATCCCATGCATATTCCATCCCCACCGGCTATCTCGGCACGACCTTGGGAGGTTGGGTACGCGGAAGAGTTACCTGTAGATTCCCATGCTCGCTTGTCGCTTTTCCGGCGTACAGTCCCCCTTGGGGAAAATTTGATCCCAAAACTCTGCCGGACCATATCTTGAGTTCCCAAAGGAGTTAGGAGGACTTATTTATATCACCAAAAAGGTGAGAAAATTTCCTATCCATTGGGAATGTTTTAGAGAAATTTTGGAATCATTAAGTATGAGACAAATCTAGTTAAAACTCTAAGCCTGTTAGAGAGTGGGTATGGGGGTAGATTTCTCCCTAAAACTAACTAGAACATCTAACCCTAAAATTTGAACCTTGTGAACTTGATATTAGTTAATAAAGGAAAATTATGTTTGGGTAAATGGGTTTTGTTTTGGAACCTGCTAGTGGCAAACTATTGTCTGGAAACTCGGTTGTGTTCACCCCTAAACAAAAAAAAAATTATTCCATAATTTTTCTAGCTAACCCTAGGTTATTTCTTGGGTCTCAAGTGGTTGTTGAAATAGGCACTACAAGGTCTCCCAATCTATATACCATCAGTCTAATATACCAAACCTTTCTATATACGTGCCCTTCTGATATACCCATCAGTACGTGGAAGAAGCTCACCCTTTCTATATACTTGGTGGTACATGAAAGAGGCGTTAACATATGTGAAAGAATTCAATATGTGGTATCAAGACAGTAATGAAAGGGGTTTGTTAAATTATTAACACCGGCTCAAAGAAATATCCTCATACATGAATTTAAGTTTGTTATGTACTCAGATAATTTCTCATTCTAGATTTATGTCTTGAAATCGTTCACAGATGGATGGGATGGCTCATAGTGTGGGCACTGTGACCTTATTACTCCCCATCGATTTAAAGGGTCAATGGCCAGATGAAGTTGTTACAGCTATATTAGGCATTAAGTGTAGTATTAGCCATAATGACTTTACTCGTAAGCACTTTCCAGAGGAATTGTATATACCGAACACTGCGAATGAGATCTAGGATCTCACAAGTGTTTTAGAACCAATTTGTATTTTTTTATTACAATATTCTACCAATTTCTGAGAAGTTACAAAGTTTTTAGTTCACTATGACAACCTAAAAATTAGTACAATATATTGAAGTAGCCAATTCCATTCAAATATTTGGAAAAACTTGAATGACAGGAATTTTTTTTTTTGTTTTTTGGGCCTTGGTGGCCTTCGGAGCCCAGAATGACTCACAATGCCAAAAATTGCAAAAAAATAGCTGAAAAAACAATTTTTGGGTGTACCCCCTTTAGCAAATGTTGCTTGGAATGAAAAATTGGGCCTAATAGGAATTTGTTTTTTAACCCTAAATTAGGGTTTTTATGACTAAAAAATTTAGAGGCCTATTTAGAGATGACTAAGCTATTTAGTCAAGGTTTTCCACTAAATTCAGGATTTATAGTTGGTGGTTTTAAAAAAATTTCGCTAAAAGTAAAATGGTTTGAACAGTGATTTGGGGGTGGGGGTTGAACCATGCACTTCCCACTCCCAAAAGTCTCACTATAACGAATCAACACCTTTTTGCTTTGATAATAAAATAAAGCAAATTCTAATTAAAGTAGAATAATGTGGTTGACCTTTGAAAAATGTGACCTTGATTTTTGTAGAGGAGTCCTCATGGAGCTTGCATGGTAGTATGTGGTTTAAGGTTTCCTATGGAAGTGGTTCTGAGAAATTTGTATGATACGCCTATCAAGTAACCTGCTAGATAAAATGGATCTCTACTTGTATTATTGCCACCACTTTATTGATTTCTTTGCTATCACAAATTTTGCTTATTTGTGTTTACAAGTACATGGAAATTGATTACTTTTCTCACCATTTATTGCTTTGTACAGGTCTGAATGGATGTGTTCATGGTGTTGGCTATGTATATAGGTCTGTGTGGAGCATTTTTTCACTGTTTGTTGCGGAGTCACTGAGGAGAATGAGGATAGGGTTGTTATTTTCTTTGCCGGTCCAACTAGAATGGATGTAGAGGGAAATCAATATAGTGGGCTCAGGTTTTCCAATGGCATGATGCAAAAATAGATACCAAATACCAAATGTACATGGTTCTTTAAGCAACATGTTCTTTCAATGCAAAACAAGGTGATCAATAGGCTTGGTCTACTCAATCCAAAGGAATTCCAACCCATGTAACAATGCAAGTGTAATTCAGTTTTCAATACATTCAGCTCGCCTCTATAATGGCTTGACCCAATGTTTGTATAGCTTGGCCTTTGGTGTGCAGGTCTCCAACACAATCATCTCGAATGCAAATCGATATGCAAGCTTAGGCACAATGTAATGTTTGCTTGAGAGGGGCCCCGGTCTAACCTCTAAACAACACGCCTCCAACCTTGAAAGTCTGCTAGTATTAGCTATAGCTAATACTATCACCAAAATTAGTGACAAAATCCCTAATGGGGATATATATATATAAATTTTCTATCATGCAGCAAATTTTCCTGGTGCACCTTGCACTAGTGCAAAAAAATTTGCGTTCCAAAAAACTGGAACAAAAGATGGGGTTGTGGGGATGCAGGGATGTCTGGGAAGTTGCTAGAGGAAACACAGGCTCTCTTGAAAAGAAAATTCTTCTCCAAGAAACTTCTCTTCTTACTGCAACCTATCCTTTAACCCTTTGCTGCTTCACAAGTCCAGATTCCTACTCTGGTACCAAATGTAGAATAAGGACGGAAGCCTGTAAATTATATTAATATCAATCAACCTGAATTACAATGTAGTGCTATAATTCTTATAGGAATTGAAGAACCATGTGCAAACAAATAAATGGGTTGCATAGGTACAACCAAAATCACAACTTCCAAAATATATCCATGAAGCAACAATAATTAAATACAAATAAATAATAATTGTTACAACTATATAACAATATAACCTATGCAATAATATTAAAAATATTGTTATAAAACTATATAACAATATATAGTTTTAAATAATTAGCTTATTAAATAATTAACTATTTTGAGGTAATATGATGCATAAATTAACCTAGCAATATGAAGTTGTAAATATCTTACAACTCTATCCCATCGAGAATGCCAAAATTATTGGAGCTCAAAATTGAACCATGGATATGATCATGAATGACCAAGAATTTTGAGGCAACATGGGAATGTCTCTTAGTTGTGGGAATTGCGAACTGAGACAAAAAATTGGAGAAGGCCACATTCCTCTACCTATTTCTACGGCTAACACTACTCATAGGAATTAAAATGCAAGTATCTATCTCTAATCTAAAATACTAAGGGACCAGGGTGAGGAAGATATGCATAAAACAAATCCTAAACTAGAGAAGGTGATAACACAAAAACAAGGGGAAAGATACTTTTGAAAGAGAGAAAATAGGAGAAAAAAATGATGAAGAGGGCCAAAATGATGGCCAGAGTTTAAGACGATGTCTAAATTCTAACTTTTGCAATGCAAAATAAATACAAATTCTAAGAAAACACATGCAACATACCCTCAAATAAATGAAAAAGGTGAGGAGACAAAATAAAATACATGCTAAGAAAAAAATGATGCACAAAAAAAATGATTTTATTAATTGAAGATCATACACATATCATTACAAAGAAGGAAGAAGTGCAAACACATTCATAGAATCATGATCTAAGGCATGCAACTCTTAGAATACTTGTGCAACATTAGAAATGATTCCCTCGCATTCCCAAAGTATCCAACATTACAACTGAGCATAATTTTACAATATATAGAAAAGTGGGAGAAGAATAAGAATAAGAAAATAGAGGGAAATTCAAATTCCTTCTTCCAACCACTGACCACTTTCATTAAATTTCCTAAATAGATATGAGAACCTCTGGAAATCCATTTCCCCATGCATTTTTCCTTGATGAAGAAGAAATGGGTGCCCATACTACATTAAATAATTATGGTTGCGCCACCTAGAAGTGTAATTTTTTGTGTTGGAGACGTTCTCTTCTATTATTCCCATGTACCTCAATTTGAATTAAGAAATACAATTTTTTTTGCATAGATGATGTTGAAATTTCTCCAATGATATAAATTTGCAAAGATTAAATCATTGGACCGAAATTTTTATCCAAATTTAGCCCTGTGTGGAAAACTATCATTTTCCTTTGTTGTGTGACTTTCTAGTTTTAGTTTTACGTGGTTTTTAACTCCCACAGTTTTCTCCAGGCTTCTGTAACTTTCACATTTCTTTTTCTTTGACCCACGGCTTCATTTAGTGTAGTGAAAATTTTGAATCATCATCTATGGATCCTTTTTACCCACCCACGGCTTCGTTGAAGTTCCCCACAAGACTATTTTCATGTATTGTAGCCTTCTCCAGGCCTTGGTGGATTTTCTTCCTTGGCCAAAACTTTTCCTAATCATCTACAACATGCTCAAACTCTTTTGTGGCCCTTTCTATACTTTTGCGGCATTGAAAATTGATCAAGTTCTTAAGTTCACACTTATCCAAGTTGTTCAATTTTTAAAAGGGTGTAAACATGGACAACAATAGACTTGATTGAATACATTTGGAATTTTGGATACATTTTCACATTTTGAGATATGATATTTAATATTTTGGGATAGATTTAAATGACTTAATGGTGATAATATGCTAAGATATAAATGGAGTTTGTGGATATCTAATAGGTTGTTATATCATAATGAGGTGTTAGTTATTTAAATGATGGATGTTAATATGGATTGTATTTAATTTTATTTAGTGTATGCAATACTTATGTGTCCCTTGTTTTGATAATATATACCTCATTCATTCATTTATAAAAGTTAAAATTTAAAGATCCCATGTCCTATTTCTAAAAAAGTTATATAGTTTCACTTAAGTTATAAAGTGAAACTTTATTTTATAAAATTTAAAAATTTATTTTTAAATCATTAAATAAAACAATTGGTTATAATCGATTCTATTCATGAGGATGTTATAAAAGGTCATGTAGGATTCAATTGCAAAGGATGAAAAATTGGGTAATTTGTAGCTATTTGAAAGTTATTTCATTCTGAAATTAATGCTATGCAATGCATTTCTAAGGGAAGTAATATTACAGGAGTTATGAAAACATTGTTTTGAGGTTTGAGTGTGAGTTTAAAATACATCAAGTATATCCAGTTTTGATATTATTATTATGATTATTTGATTAAATATTTTGTATTATGATCTGACTAATTGCAAATTATTTTTGTATATCAAGAACAAGCTTGATGATGTCTTCACTTCTATTTCAAAATAATGTAATCTATGGCCATGTTGTCTTTGATACTTGATCATGATCTTGTTGAAGGCATTGTTTTTAGTGATTCATTGTACATGATTTCATTAAGTAAAATCTATTTTTCATCATCATGTTTATATTAAATTATTTTTAATCAAATAGTGTAAATATGTTTATATGTTGATCTTTTTTTTAAATCTTTTCATTGGATGTTTATTTGTTTATGAGATCATTAAAACATTGGAAATAATTTTGAAGAATAGGTTATAATATCACTTAGTTTCACCTTTTTAATAGGTTACCTTGTATATAGGTTTCACTTTGTCAGATAAAGGTTGATAATATTTATTTGAACATAAAGGAATCAGTTTTGATATAAGAGTGATCAATTGGTATCTGAAAGATATAAGAATACATGATACATCCTCTTATCATTTGTATTAATATTTATGATTGGTGATCTCTTTTTGTTGGGGACTTGATTGGTGTGTTTTCTTTTCATCTTGTGTGTTGATGTATGCATATTTTGATTGTTGTTAGAAATAGAATTTTCCCATATCTTAGGTTAAATCAATTATTTAGTCATATATTAAACTACCTACACTTAATCCAGTTCTTAAGTAAAAACTACAATTAAATTGGTCTGATTTCATCTTGAACATTTTGCGTTAGGTGAAAGGGTTGATTTGTTTTCGGTCTAATTTTTATCAATAACAAATTTGGTGACTCCGCTGGGAAAGCTTTCTATTTATTTTTCTAGGTGGATTTCTTCCGACTTTCCACTTTCTCTTTTCTAAAATCTTAAATTGTAGAGTAAATTAATTCAATCTACTCTCTTTAATTTCATCAATGACCATTAGAGGTTTTTCACCTCTTGATCAGGTTGGTTTACTTATTGGAAAAACTCAATTAGATGTTAACTCTGATATTAGGACTATTGTTTGGGATTCTACAGCCACAACTACATAGTTTGCACAAGCCAGTGAAGTCCTTAACGACGAAGAGGATAGAGACCTTGACATTCAAAGGCTCGCAAGGTCTAACATTCAAACTCAATGATATATTGTAAAGAAAAAAACAAGTCAAACAGGAAAGAGAAGCGGTCTTGAAATCTGAAAATAAATCTAAAGTTTTACCTTTAGATGTTGTGAATGATAAGAAACTGTTGAAACATTTTTCTTTGATTGATTTTTGATTTCTAAATTTATCTAATTTTAATTTATTTGCAATGGTTGAAGAAGTTAGTAGAAATGAAGAAATAGTTTGTAGCCCTAACCATAATAGAATCTGAAACATAAATTGTGATCTTGAAAATAATAGGGAAAATATCATTGATAATGAGGCATCTGAAAATGAAGAAGATAATACTAGCCCTTGGCTTAAAGGAAATTCAATTGATATTGGAATAAATCCTCCCAATTTACCATCATTAAAGGATATCCAACTACCCAAGTTCTCTTGTGAGTATGGCTCATCTTGGAAAGACCATTTAAATTCCTTTAAAGTAATATGTGCTACTATAGGAGTAACCAATAAGAGAGCTTCTCGGAGGCTTTTCTCTCAAAATATTAAAGGAAGACCTTACAAAGCCTTTATTAGTTTACCTTTAAAATGTATGATAATGGTCAGATATAGAATATTGGTTAGAAGGTTGTTTTGGGAAAGACAAAGACAAATTTGAGCTAGTAAATGAACTTGCTAACATGACTATGGATCCCGGTGAAACCATTTATCAATTTATTATTAGTACAAAATTTTGCTAGAAGAAAAGGAAATCTATGACTTTGAGGAAACTCTTACTTTCTGTTTGTAGTATGAAAAGAAGTTGAAGAGAATTGGTTTTAGAGATAGATCATCATCTAACTCTTCTGCTGAAAATATAGAGATTCTGAATGTCATTTAGAATTTAGGCAATGAGTTGGTCATCGTTAAAAGATAGTTAAATGATCAACCTTCATCCTCAAAAAACATGTCCACAAGATCTACTAAGGTTAAGAATGAATCAGGTAAAGTCAAAATTGAACCCAAAGAAATGTATTGTGAATTTTGTGAGTTAGAACATGACCCTGACATGTGTAAAGCTGCTGAGAAAGTTAAGAAACTCTTTAAAGACAAGCCTGTTTCAGAAATTTCTAGTTTTGTTGACTTTGATGTAAATGTAGTACAAAATTGGTCAAAATATGCTAAAAACAAAGGTCAAAAAGGTAAAACAATTGATAATGAAAAAGGTAAACATAAATATGATTACTCTGACAAAGAAAAATGAAAGAGAAATCAACTAAAACCTATTTCATATGATGTTCCATCTAGTTTAAATAATGCACAAAATCAACCTTATAAAGGTAAATCATTTACTAAATCTTCTATATTTACTTGTTGGAATGATATTATAGCTGATATGAAGAAATATAGGAGTAATATGAATATGTTTGAGAGTCTTGGATTGCTTGGAAAGTTTGAAAAATCGTAAGGTGCTCATAAAAATAGATCTGAATCTAAATCATTGGCGGTTGTCCAAGAGGATAATTCTGAAAGTGAATCTGATAACGATGAATATCAAGTAATGGGTCAATCTAATTCTACACCTAATTATGTTCCACATTTATATGTGACAGTTAAAATTCATAATGAAATCATACATAACTACATATTAGATACAGGTGCTTCGAAGAACATTATGCCCAAATCCATTATTGACCAATTGGGTATTCCATATGAACATGATAACAAAACATCGACCGATTTTGATTCTCGTCAAACCAAATGTTGTGGTAAGTTTAGGGACATTGTGATTAAGATAGCACAAGAAAAAAGAGTTAGATTTATTGGAAATGTGCATATCTTAGATATACCTGTTAATTATGCTATGTTGCTAGGAAGAGATTGGTCTCAAGCCACAAGTGATTTTGTTAGAAAGGATCTTACTTGGGAACTGGTAGAAAATGCCATAAAATTTATTCAAAGGGAATAATGGCTCATGAACACCAACCGAAGGAACTACATCATCTATGGCATTTGTAGAAACTGGTATGGGAACTTATGGTTTAAATACTTTAGACATAAATGCTTTTGATGATGAATATTACCAACATGCCAGATCATTACCTTCTAATGATATTTAGGAAATTTGTTTTTGATGGAGCTGGTTCTCAATTTGGAAATGGTGTACTGGAGTAGTCATTAATTCACCCACAGGAAGGCAGTTTAATTACACTTTTTAGTTAGCATTTGAAGTAACAAAAAATACAACTGAATTTGAAGCTTTATGTTTAGGTTTACAACAAGCCTTAAATCTGAAAAATTAAAAGGTTATCTTTTTTTTGGAGATTCAGAACTAGTTATTAGACAAGTCAAAAATATTTATAAAATAAATTAGACTAGGCTTCATTGTTATACTCATAAAGTTTGGTTCTTTATTGAAAAGTTTGAAGCATTTAATATTAATCACATCTTTTGGGAGTTCAATTCTAAGGCTGATAAATTGGTTGTGTTTGCTTCAAATCCTAATATTGATGATCATATTGACTACATTTTTAAGGAAGTTTATAGGCATATGATACCTGATTTAGAGACTAATTAGCATGTTTTATCCTGTGATGAACATATTGATACTTTTTTGAAGGGATATTACTTTGATTTAGATGATTATGTGACGAATTGTGGTGATTATTTATAGCTCGCAAAAAATTTGCCTGTTGGTTTAGTAAGTTTAGAATCCATGTTCTCTCCTCATGATCAAAGGAATATTGAACTCTACCAAACCATCTAGCTGAGAATCATAGGATTTGAAAATATAGCTGTGAACCTTGGTACTGATGAAGAAACGAACATAGTTGTATTTAGGTGTTTTCTTGACTCCTAGAGAAAAATAAGCCTTCATTAAATTGTTGAAAGAGTTTATGGATGTTTAGGCTTGGTCCTACAAATAATTAATGTGGTATGATACTAGGATTATCAAACATGATTTATCCATATTAAACCTGGGATCAAACCTATTCTGTTATAATCCTAGAAGAGTGAGCCCCTTTTTGGAACACATCATCATTAAGGAGCTCTGAAAAGATGTTAGAAGGTGGTGTCATTTTTTTCGAGTTAGATATCATGATGGCATTGATAACTTGAGTGCTTGTACGAAAGAAAAAATGGAGACATTCATCTCTGAATGTTGATTTTAGAGATTTAAGTCATGCAAGGTGTAAATATGGCAAATTCCCTTTACCAAAATATTGATCAAATTTTATAAAAGGTCGTCAGGTTTTAAATGATGTCTCTTTGAGATGGATTTTTGGGGTCGCATAATCAAATTTTTGTAAATCCAGAAGATAAACATAAGACCACTTTTACTAGACGAAGAGGTACCTTTTCTTTTAATTGTATTCCTTTTGGCTTAACCCAAATGTAGGTGCCACATTCTCAAAGAGTGATGGATGTTGACTTTTTCATGATTTAATTGGGGTAATAATTCAGGTTTACCTAGATGATTCTAACAACTATGTATTCTACAAAAAGAAAGATGCATTTGGATTGCTTTGAGAGAAATTTATTGGCTATCGTAAATATGGTATATATTTCAATCCAAAGAAATCTATTTTTGGTGTTACTGAAGGAAAATTATTGGGTCATATAATCTCAAAAAAGTTATTGATATTGACACATAATAGAATTAAAGCTATTTAGGAACTACAACCTCCTAAACATTAATTCGGTTTACGTTATTTCTTTGTAAAAATCAATTTTGTACAAAAATTCATATCTAATTTTTATGATAAGGCTTGCCCCATTGTCATATTTTGTTGAAAACAGTAATCATGGTTTCACATGGGATTCACATGTTTATTCTACATTCACCTGATGATAAAAATGCTATTGCTTCACTCCAAGTCTTGGCTAATGTCCCTGATTTTTTGCAACCTTTTGTCTTGTATTTAAACACAACTGATAAATCTATGGGTGATGTCATGACTTAATAATTTGAGTCAAATAATGAAAAACCCATTGCTTATTTTAGTAAAACCTTAAAAGATGTTGAAATTAGGTATCCTTTGATTGGAAAAAATAAATTTTACACTAGTTTCAGCTTTAGGAAAATACAAATATCTGTTAATGGGAAATAAAATTATTGTACTCTCTAATGTGCCTAATTTAGCTTACTTGCTTAAGCAACCTGTGATTGACAGAATATTGGCTAAGTGGGTTTTCAAAATCCAACAATTTTATCTAGAACTGGAAACGTGAAAAACCATAAAAGGAAATGATCTCGCTAAACATTTGAAAATGCTGATTCAAAAAATGTGTTATCCTAAGTTCGACAATATACATTTCCAATTTATGACAGGTAATGAGGTTATCTAAATTTAACATAGGGACATGTTGAATGGGGATTTTTTGCTTTCCCAACTATGATTGTATCATGATCTCTTATTATTTAAAATAGGCCAATCATGCTATTAGATCATAGAGAACTTCATTTTCAAGATATTAAATTTATGTGCTGCTACTGAGGTGTTTAACCATGATCAAATTGAATGTTACTTAGGAGTTGTCATGAAGGTGTTTGTGGCAGAAATGTTTCTAGCAAAACAACTTGCCATAAAATTTTACATGCGGGTTAATGGCCTATTATCCTGCATAAAGTGGATACGGTCTATGCTTTCAAATGATTGCTGGTTGTGAACGTTTACCAACCACGCCTTTGAATATTATCCTAGACATAAATTTTTCAAAATGGGAAATCGATTTTAATTTATAAATTCATCCCCTTGATATTCCTACTGGTCATAAACACATTCTAACAACTACTGACTATTTTACAAAATGGGCTGAAGCTATTTCTTTAAAAAGCTCCATGATTAGTGAATTTGTCATCTTTTTGAAAATAAGATCTTTTCACACTTTGGAGTACCTCAAAAAATTATATCTGGCAATGGTCCTCAATTCATTTATAAAGAATATTTCAATTTCCTTAGTAAGTATTCCATTATTTCGAGCCATTTATACAAAGGACTACCCATCAGGGTAATGGTCAAGCTAAATCTATGAACAATAATTTAATCAACATCATGAAGAAGCTATTCAATGACAATAAGAGAAATTGGCACCTTAAATTTTTTGAACCATTATGGGCCAATAGAAAAAAATTTAAGTCGAGCACAAAATTTTCACCTTTTATGTTTTTCTATGGTTTTGAAGCCACTATGCCGATTGAACTTTAAATATCTTCAACATCCATTGCTTTTAATTTTGGCATAGATGATTTAAATGATTTGCAACTATGTTTGGATGAATTTTTGGCCTTATACCAAATAAGAATCACTACTTTGTAGAAACTTGAAAAGGGTAAGGAGAAGTTAAAAAGGTTGTTTGAAAAAAAGGTTAACACAAAAAGCTTTAAAGTTGGATACTTGGTATTGTGTTGGGATAAGGCACAAGAGAATCCTGGAAAACATCATAAATTTCATTCTTTATGGTTGGTTCATTATCAAATTGCTTTTGTTCTTGGTAATAATGATGTTCATTTAAGGGAAATAGATGGTGATTGGTTGAGATTCACAGTGAATGGACAACATTTAAATAATTTTTACAACTAAATCACCATCTGTATTTTATGTTTATCTTTGTTTGTTTTGTTGTTTTCTTTCCTTTGTTTTGTTTTCCCTTTTGGTTTATTTTCTCTTTTTGGTTTTATTTTTTTTGTTTGGTCTTAACAAGTTGTCATGATCATTTGATATTCTAACATACTACTTTTCATGAATTTTAATGGAGCTGAAGGTATTATCAGACTTATCAGATGGCAAGATTTCTTGAATTTTTTAGGTGGATAATTTATGGAATATGCTTTTTAGATTCTCTTTATATAATATTTTCTGATGTACTTGATGTAGAAGAAGGCATACTTAATTTTCAAAATAATGAAGGTTGATTCTATATGTTGAACTTGTCCAACCCTCATTTCCCTATTTCTTGAATTCCCTTCTCTGCTTTTGATCCATTGGACTTACATTCCTTGATCTAAAATTATTATGGGTTTGTACAGATTGATTCAAGAAACAATGATCCTACATTGTACTCTTGAGCTTGTTAAAATTTAATCATTTTTAATGTAGCCTAGTCTCTTATCTTAAGAAACTAGCCAACATGGTCACCAATGTTATTTCTAAAATTTTAACACCCCCTCCTTTTTCAAAATTAAACATGACATTCATATTATATATTGCTTACCATTACATTCATTATAAATCTGACAGGGGCCACTAAGTATTAATTACATTATTTAATTATTTATGCTAAGTGGTTTCGAAAATTCTTAAGATTTGTCAAATATCATCTCATTTTTTTGATATAAATATCCATAATCACCTTGATTATCATATGGATGGTGAATGGTTGATATGGAGATAAAATTTCATTTTGTGATTATGTTATTTGGGTTCTAAGCCCATATTCTAGTCTTTCTGGTCTTCCTATTTAAGAAATTATTAGCGAAATACGACAATGTTTTCTGCATTCTTTGAATAATCTACATAGAACAATGTTTTCACGAATACAAATGATGATCATGGAATGCCATAGTTGATAAATGTTAATGATATGTTTTAACCTATAATTTAGATTATCATATTTCAAACATAGTGGGTGATTTGCATAATTTATGAACTTGAGTTATACACGGCGTATGGTATAATGTTTAGACTTTAATGAAAATAAAATTGATGAACCACCATTTGTGACCTCCTATTCCCTAAGCATGAGGTGGTGGAAAGTAGTGGGTAGTAATGCTAGTTGAGTTATGGGTATTGAAAATGGAGGTAAGATCATCGAAAAAGGTGTAGCTTGTTAGTTTAGGAGTTATTTTGGTTTTTCATTGCAAATTTTAGAGCTCGAAGGTGTTATGGTTTTGTGTGAAGTGCTCACAGTTTTTAGTTTTCAACATGTCAAGAGAAATAGGTATGAGATCAAAATTTTGATAGTTGCGCCCAAGGCTTTATAGTTTTCTTTTTGAAAAGAAATGAGAGTTAGTTGTTTATGTCTGAGAATATTTTAGATCTATCCAACTTGAATAGAATTCTTGAATACCCATTTTTAATTTAAATACTTGTATGCAAAGATGCATCCTCTGAAATATTTTTAAAAAATATTGTTAGTATCTTGAGACAAGCTTGGAGAGTTTTGGGTCAGATGTATGAGAAATTTATGTGTTTTCTTTTGTGGTTTTGATCTCATTTTCGCTACAAGTTTATTCTGAGTAGCATCTTCTTCAAGAATGCATGCATGAAATTGTAAAAGCATCACTATTACTTAGAAATGAAATACTTTATTTCTTTCTTGATGGATTCATTAATCATGCTTGATTATCATGTATTTAGGGTCACGTGAAATGGAAAATGTTTTATGTATAATGTTACAATGATTTATTGAAAACCATTTATGCGGGTGTTTTGAAGAATTTTTAAAATGGACAAATATACCTTTGTTTTCAAATTTTGGGTGAAGGGATATTTTCAGTCTAAATAAAAATTGAAATATTTTTGGCTAATCGACGTATTTACAATATTCAATAGTTGATTCATGAACAAATGTTGATAAAGAATGAATCAGAAAATTTCTATAGACTCATTGGTTGAATGCCTCGATTAATTTTTCGAAGGATTCCTATAGATTAAAGTGAAGATTCCTAAATGCGTGCATTTCAATTTGAGAAAGGTGATATAGTTGATGGTGTTAGACTGTTGACATTCAAATTTAAATACAGTGATGAAAAAAGTAACATAAAATTGTGAATGGGTCAATCTCTCATTCTAAGTATGTATATTTTAGGCTTTCAAATTCAATGATGATGGTTTGAAAATTTCAAGAAAGTTCAGACATGAGAATAAATTTTGTATAATTTATCATTTGACTGCTCGAAAATTTTGTGGATGTGGCATGGATAGATTAAGAATAGATAACATAATCAATGGTTTATCAGTCAAATCCACCTGTACATACATATTTTTGAGGATTTCTTTCATTTTAGTTTTCAATGAAAGGGTTCAAAATGATATTAGCATATGTGTATTTTACATAAAAATGACATTTGGGAAGTTATAGAGTTCAAAAAAGACATAAGAAATTGAGATGATTCTATATAAAGATAAAAAAAATTTATCTTCATGACATGCCATTTATTTTATTGATTGTCAAATGTAATTTTGAATTGACAAGTTCAGTTTTGAGTGGAATATGCATGCTAAGACCTTGTAATTATTTATTGTTTCTATAGTTTTTCACTATGTCAGGATGGGATGGTTGGGATCTAGGAGGTATGAATCACTTCATTCTTGGGGACATAATATTTTTTATGCCAACCATGATGTATAGGTTCACCTAGGAGTGGCCGAAGGGTAACTAGTACGATTCGAGGTGGTATACCTTTTATCATGCATGGTCCTACATGGGTATTTATTCACTTTGATGCAATGAACCTTTTTTACATGAAGTGTTGCAAGTGATTGAGTCATATCCCTGCAATCCACCTTCTCCTAGTATCAATAATCTACCTTTGTAAAATCTTGAACATGTGCATGTTGAAAATAATATGGTCTCTTCTAATAAATCTATCCATTATTCCCCTTCTCATGTTCTCTTGCAACATACTCCACAAGTTAATTTTGCACTACTTTTTCTAGAAAGAAACCAAATTTCACCTTCTCATGAGTCCCCACATACCTTTAGTCATGCTAGGTCCTCTTCCACTATGCTTAAGGTGACAGGTGTAGTGAAAAGTGTAACACTGGAAGTAGAAGAGGAAACTAGAGTTTTCACCCGCACTATACATCATGTTGAGCCATATGAGTATGTGGAGATGGTTACTGATACATGAATTACACTATTAGATTTAACAGGAGATGATTGATTATTATTCTTTGATTTTATAGACTTGACTAGATACATTTATCATTTTGGATACATTTTCACATTTTGAGATATGATATTTAATATTTTGGGATAGATTTAAGTGACTTAATGGAAATAATATATTAAGATATAAATGGATTTTGTGAATATCTGATTGGCTGTTATATCATAATGAGGTGTTATTTATTTAAATTATGGATGTTAATATGGATTGTATTTACTTTTATTTAGTGTATGCAATACTTATGTGGCCCCTGTTTTGATAATATATAATCCCATTCATTCCTTTATAAAAGTTAAAAAATTAAAGAGCCCATGTCCTTTTTAGAAAAAAAGTTATATAATTTCACTTAAGTTATAGAGTGAAAATTTATTTCTTTAAAACATTATTTTTAAATCATTAAAATTAAATAACGGTTATAACCGATTTTTATTCATGAGTATGTTATAAAAGGGCATGGAGGCTTCAATTGCAAAGGATGAAAAATCAGGTAATTTGCATTTATTTGAAAGTTATTTCATTCTAAAATTAATTCTATGTAATGTATTTCTGAGGAACATAATCTTACAAGAGTTATGAAAACATTATTTTGAGGTTTGAGTGTGAGTTTTGGATACAACATTTATATCTAGCTTTGATATTATTATTTTGATTATTTGATTAAAGATTACGTATTTTGATCTAATGGATTACAGATTTTGTCTATATATCCAGAGCAAGTTTGATGAGGTCTTCACTTATATTTCAAAATAATGTAATAGGTGGCCATGTTGGCTTTGATATTTTATCATGACCTTGTCAAGATGTTGTTTTTAGCGATAATTTTACTTCATTTCATTAATGTAAATATGTTTTGTTCATCATGTTTATATCAAACTCTTTTTTGTTGATTGTGTAAATATGTTTATATGTTCATATTTTCATTGGATGTTTGTTTGTTTATGAGATCATCACAACATTGGAAATAATATTGAAGAAGAGGTTATAATATCACTCAGTTTCACATTTTCAATAGGTTACCTTGTCTATAGGTTTCACCTTTTCAGATAAAGGTTGATAACATTTATTTGTTATAAAGAAATCAGTTTTGATATGTGAGTGATAGATGGAATTAAAAGATATAACCATAAATATAAAACCTCTTATCATTTGTATTAATATTTTAGTGATCCTTTTGTGGTATTTAGTACTTCAATGTGTTTTCTTTTATCTTCGTTTATGTATGCATATTCTAATTTCTTCTAGAAATAGAATTTTCCCAAATATTAGGTTAAATTGTTACTTGTCCTATATTAAACTACCCACGATTAAGCCAATTATTACGTAAAAACTACGATCAAACTGGTTTTATTCCATCTTGAACTTTTACAATTGGTGAAAGGGTTAGTTCGTTGTCAATCTAATTTTTATCGAAAACAAGGTGTGGATAATTTTAATAGGGTTTCAACAATGAAAATTCTCTGAGAGACAAGTACATGGTTTTCCTTAGCAGATGGAAATTTTTTAGAAACAAGAGGTTCTTGAGGCTGGGAGGTTGATGGTGTATTCTCTGATATGTTTTCAAAGGTGCTTTTAGTGCTTTTCCTCATCTTTATCCCATTTCCCAATAAATTATCTATATTGTCTTCCATTGCAAAATCTCCCCACTGTATTTGAGGATAATTCCTCTACAGGGTATGTTTTACTACCACAGTTATAATGTAATGGTGTGACAATGTAGAACTTATCCTTTATACTTGTTTACTCATTCTCTTTAATATTTCATGCAATAAATTAGGTGCATTTACTTTCCTATTATTATTGAGATCATTCAATAACTTAAAATGAATTGTATTCAATCTAGAATACCTTCCTTCATAAATAAAGTACTTTAATTAAAAAATTTACAACCTCATCCTATAAGGGTTTAAGGGATGTTCTTTGTGTACCTTTCCTTTCTGAGATGAATTGGTCATCAACATTGGTGAATTCTTGCCTAGCTACTTCCGGATTGGCCTTTTCTAGGAATAGTTCTCCTTTTGCATGTTATCTAGTTACTTCTGTAAAAATTTCATAATTGAGTCTAACTGAAAATCCCTTCACCTTTTCCTCTCCATTAGTGAATGCATTGGAAAACTCTTCCACCATGGTTTCATTAAAACCCTGAAACAAGCTATTGATGTAGTCTAGCCAACCATTATCCTAAAAATGCTACAAAATTTGAGGATGGCTCAAAAGTTGAGAATGCTCAGCGGGCTTATGCCTTATCAAATATCCTCCCATGGTGGATACGCAACCTCCTCTGGTTTCAATACACCATAATACAACTCTTCTTTGAAACTATGTTGTATAATTAAGTTGTGTTGAGTTAGTTTCATTTTTTATTTTTTTTTGAACTTTGGGACCAAGAGGACACACAACATGGCTACAAGAGAGTAATAATTAATTAATGTGACCATGTAAAGCATGTGAAGGGAAGTCATTTGAAAATATTGTCTTATGTGGAGGGACACATCATAGCTTGAAAGGTGGTGGTATTTAAATGCATCACATGCATAGTGACTTGGCATAAGTGCTAATTAACTATAATTAAAATAATTATGCTTTATATAAGTGATAGTTGAGTGCACTTATCTCTATGTTTGTGCATAATGATGATTGTGCATGCTTATTTAAAAAAATTCCTTGGATGCATGAAATCTTGATGTGCTATTGAAGACATATAATGAGCATGATGGTATGGATTTTTGATTCTCCTTACTAAAATCATATGACTCCCAAAGAGGGAATTCTAATATGTTGGGGTGCCAATAATTTTTTTTCCATATCCCACATGTGCATACATCCTTTATCTTCTTCATGCAATCATGAGTTATGCAAAACAAAAACAACAAAATAGAGGTTTTCTTCATGTTTCTACAGGTGGAACCCTCAGTCATTGAATGCTATCATTGTGATGGCGAGCATACCCTCCTACAATTACTTGACATAAAAACTTCCAAAAAAAATAAATCTATGAAATAAAATGTGTTAGTAGAGTGGCCTTTATCACTAGAAGGGATGATCACAACACTTTTATTCAACCTTGGAATATCTAGCAAGGTGATGAAGTAAGGCCACTAAAATATCCCAATCCTCTACAATCTCAAAAGGTGAGCCAACAGGATCAACCCCTAAGGTTGACTCTGATTTCCTTACTTTCATCCTGCTTGGACCTCTAAAAAATTTCATGAATGAATCTCTGTTAGCTGGCTTCTTGTACAATCTTAGCTTTTGGCCATTCACCAATAACTTAAACTTCACATGATATATGGTAGTGAGTTTTATAGCTCCATTAGGGAAGATTTTATCAATCTCATAGGGACCTAGCCACCTTTTTATGATCTTTCCTACATGATCCTTGTAGTTTAAATCAAACGAGAGTTCTCAGTCACCTTCCTAGAATTGTCTTATCTTTATGTACCAGTCATGCCATTTTACTCTTTTCTTTTACACTACTTCTATGTTATGTATTGTTTGTATTCTTAGTTCATCTGACTCATTGAGATGGAGAATCATTTTTATTTGACCTTATGATAAATCTATGCCTTGCTCAAGTGTAGTCCTCAGTGTTTTGTGCTCAAATTCAATTGCTAAAACACTATTATACCATACAAGAGTTCAAATGGTGTAAATCCAATTTTAGTCTTCCACATTGTGTTAAATGGCCATACTGCCTATAGATGCTTGTCTACCCAATATTTCCAGTGGATTGTAATGGTATTTGTCAAGATGGAATCTATCTCTCTGTTTGTAAATTCTACTTGTCCATTAGATTGGGGGTGGTACGGTGTAGAATTCCTATTCCTAATTTCATATTATTTAATGAGATCAGAAATTACATCAGCAGTAAAATGTGTACCTTCATCTGTTACAATTTCTCTTTGAACTCCATACCTGGTGAAGATGTGATCATATAAGAACTTGGAAACTTTATCAATTTTCTGATTTGGCAATGCCTTCACCTCTATCCACTTGGTCAAATAATTTTTGCATACCAAGATGTATTCTTTTTGCTGAGATTTATGTTTTATAGGTCCATTAAAATATAAGCCCCACTCATTATAAGGCTGCAAGACCAATTGAGGGTGTAATGGCATTTCATCAGATCTAGTGGGATTTCCTATTCTTTGGCATTTATCACATCTCCTGGTGTATATTGTTGCATACGTATGCAATGTTGGCCAATAATAACCAATAGTCAACACCTTTAGCATTTTTATTTTTGTAGCAAAATTCCCTCCATGAGGTTCATTGTGGCAAGCTCTGAGGAAATCAAATATCTCCTCATCATCTATATAACTTATCATGATTTGATCTTGTCCTGTATGAAATAGAAATCTAGCTATCTAAGAAAAATGAACACTATTTTCAAATATTCATTTATTCTTAGAGTATAAGTAATGTGGAGGTGTTTTACCTGAAACCAAATAGTTCACTACGTCTAAATACCAAGGTGTTTTTGTAGAGATAGCAAATAAGTGCTCATCTGGAAAGGAATCATCAACTACTTTCTCTTCATCATTAGTATCCATCCTAGAGAGAAAATATGCTACCATGTTGTCCTTTCCAGTCTTGTACACTCTGATGACATCAAAATTTTATAAGAGGAGAAACCACTTGATGATTCTACTAATTACTATATGATTTTTTATCAAATATTTACAACATGATCAGTGAAAACATTGGATAACCTGTGATGTAGTGTTTGAATTTTTGGATAACATATACAACTTCCAAGACTTCTTTTCTGTTATTGTATAATTTATCTTTGCATGCTACAAGTTATTTCTAACATAATAAATTGCATAATTCAGAAATCCATATTTTTTTCCTAAGACAAATCCAATAGCATGGTCCAATGCATCACTGTGGAATTGGAAACATAGATTACAATTATGTCCACTCAACACAAGAGTAGTAGTTAACATTTTTTTCAAGGTTTGAAAATAACCTTCACAATGTTCAGTACAAAAAAAATAAACATCCTTCCCTAGAAATGTAAAAAAGTGGCACTACAATCTTACTAAAATATTGTATGAACCTTCTGTAATATCCAACATGGCCTACAATATCCTAACATCCTTTTGTTTATTTTGTGTTGGTAGGTTGATTATAACAGATACCTTTGCTGGATCAACTTGAATTCCTTCAGAAGATAGGTAGTGTCCCAAAATTATACCTTTAGACATCATCATGTAGCACTTCTCATTACTCAAGGACAAGTTGTTCTCTTTGCATATATTCAATAATTTATCCAGATTTTGCATGGCTTCCTCATAGGTGCTTCCATGTATTATGAATTCATCCACGTAGACTTACATGTAATCATTTTTCAAATTTGTAAAGATGCTCAAGACTGCTCTCCGGAACGTAGCAGGTGCATTACACAAGCCAAATGGAAGAACTGATTACGCAAATGTTTCCCATGGACATGTGAAGGTATTTTTTTCTTGATTCTCTAGTGCAATCTAAATATGATTATAGCCAATATATCCATCAATAAAAGAGAAATATTTCTTACCGGCCAAAGTCTCAAGCACTTTATTAATTAAAGGAAATGGGAAGTAATCTTTCTTTACCGTTGCATTCAACTCTCTATAATCTAGGCAGATCCTCAATTTTCCAATCTTATTTGGCACAATGAAAAGAGGTGATACCCACCGACTTTCTGATATGGGATATATAAATCAAATATCTAGTAAATTATTTAATTCTCCTTTTATAATCTCTCTTATTTCCTGGTTCATCCTCCTTTTTGGTTGCTTGATTGGTTTACAACTTTCCTTGATATAGATCTTATAAGTGCAAAGATTAGGATGAATCCCACACATATCACCATAATCCCAATAAAATGTTGTTCTATTCTTTTGAATAAGAGTTGTCAACAATTTCTCTTATTGAATACTCAACATTTTTTTTACATTAACTGGTCTTCCTGGTGTTATTTACAATTGTTTGGAGAGATTCATCATTGAACATACATTGCTACTAACAGATTTTAGTATGCAGTCATGGGGAAGAATTTGGTGTAGAATACAAATCTTACCTGGAATATTTTTGGTGCTATGATGTGGTAGAACTTGGTTAAAGGGAAATTTTAAGCTTCTCAACTTATCATCAACTTCTTCATTTCTTCCATACTTATTCTACAAGATGTTGGAGAGAACCAATTCTTCCTTCTAGTCTTCAATTGTATAAGACTTCTCTAACATCATGAGCTCTTATACAAATCTCTGGTCTACTTATAGTTCTTCAACCCAAATCGTTTGACCTTCACCGTTCAACGGTTGGGCAGGAGGATAGAGCATAAAATTCTTGGTACCACTTCCATTGGAAACATTCATGTTGTCATGCCTATAACTTATGAATTCATCTATAGTGGAAAACCATGGTCTTCCTAGAATAATATGAAAACCTCCTAAACATGTTTTGGTTGAAGGCCAATAAATTCAGTAGGGTATTCCCAAGAGTCTACCACCACAACTATGTCATCAAGGACTCATTCAGGTCTCATTGATGATCTATCTACAAGTTGTAAGACTGTAGTTGTTGGCCTTAGTCCTTCCAACTTCAGGTCATACATGATTTTCTTGGCCATGATGTTAATAGATTCCCCTAAGTCAGTCAGAGTGTTATTTATTGTTGTGCCATTAATTATAATGTTTACCAAAGGATTGTCTAGATCTATACACTTTGGTAGAGTTGAATTTCCAAGCATGATATCAACTAACTATCTAATAAATTTTATAGTGGATGGATCCTTCCTTCTTCTACCTATTTTTTATGCATAAATACTTTACCAGATTATTGTAGATGGGAACATCCTTAATAGCTTGAATAAGTGGAATTTTTACACATATATCCATCAGTTGATTGACAAAATCAGAATTTGAATATGATTTAGTGTTAGGTTTATTTTCTTATAATATCTCTCGAAATGGTGGTTAATTAGCATGCAAATTATCCTTTCTGCAAATTTTATCACATTGATGTGGATCAGTCTACAATAACTCTGGTTCATCTACAATCTCTATAATAGTGGGTTTACTTGGTGGAGGAATTTCTCTTCTTGATCGAAGATGGATGTCATTAATATTAATTGAATAAGCAGAGTATTAGGTCGATTCAGTGGTAAAGGTTGTCTCAACAACTTTATTGCTGGTGTAGTGCCCCATCCCTTGTGCTCTTTTTCTTCTTCGATGACCGTGTTGCTAAGTGGAAAATGTTGTTTCTTTTCTGTTAAACATTAGGGGCTTCACCTTGTCGAGCTTACCTGTTGATCGCTCTTATTCTTGGGCTCTTGATTAAGTGATTTCATTTTTCCCCTATCATTTAGATCCTAAAGGATTATTCGAATCCCTTTTAGGTGTGAGGGTGTTTTAAAACATAATAAAAATAATTAATAAATGAATGGGTATCAATTATATTTTAATATGTGTATAATAATAATAAATTTTTATTTTGAATTAATTAAGCCTTTTCAGGCCCCTATGCATGCTTTTATCACAAGTTATTGGTTATTTGACGTTTCTCGCCCACCAAAATTTGTAAATATGTATGGTCAATTTTTCTTTTGCTTAGCGTGGAAATACGGGATTCTTTGTTTCCTTGGTTCCCAGAAAGTGGGTGCGTGGAGTTTAATGGCCGCCTTTTTTGTCCTTGGTTTTCCTTTCTAGCTGTCTTCTCATTAAAATGTCTGACCCGACTGCTGGAAGGTGCTTGGCGTGGCGTGTGTTTTGTGGGGGGGGTTCATTTTCACTGTGTTAGTGGAATTTTGTTTTGTGTAGACTGAAATTGTGTGTTAATGCACTGCCCACCTTATTTTTTTTGTATCGATGTCCCTCCTTGTCTCTCTCTGGCTTGTGATTGCAGCCTACAAGGATTTCTCCTAATGTTGGCCACGTGAAGAGTGCTAGTGCGCATTCCTTGATAGCTGAGACATTTCCTTTATTGTTTCTACATGCTCTGGTTACCCTACTAGAGAGGACACCGTTGCACTTGCAAAATATCCTCTAGCACTGATTGTAGGAAGGGTAGAGGCAAACTGATCTTGTATGACATAGACATGGCAGGTGAGAAATGGGCAGGTTCATCAACAGTTATTGTGGAGACTCATTTTCAGTCGAGGGGTTTAATGGAGGGATTTGTCAGATATTGTAGTTGCAGCTTCCCTGGTAGACAAGTATGCAAAATGCAGAAGAACAGACAACACGTGTATGGTTTCACAAAATACCCAAAAAAAAAACGTGTTCTCTGGACTGCAATGATAGCAGGGTATGCACTACATGGAGTTGTTGAAAATGCATGGGAACTAGTTGTTAGAATGCCTCAAAGAAATGCGGTCTCATAGAGTGCTATGATTTGTAGGATGTGCAAAAAAATGAGTTTGTTGAAAAGGCCTTGGAAACTTTCAAGTAGATGCAAAACCATATTCCGCAACCTTAGTTGTATTCTCCTTGTGTGTGCACCTAAATGGGAGCTTTAAATCAGTATATGGACTGGTAAAAGTGCATACAAAATGGGGAAATAAACACAAGGCAGGAAAGCGGTTTGACTAAAATGTCTGATAAAAATGTGGCCCGCTGGAAAGGAACATGGTATTATAGACTGAATACATACAGTTTTGCACAGAATGGTTTGTTAGTTCTGTATGTAAGTTGTGGATGTACAAGCAAGTTGGTGCTCATAAAGATCGGTTGAACTTGGATTCATTCATGGAGATATGTGTGCTCATAACCTACCATGGTGGGTGAAAGCCAAATTTCATAACCTTTGCAAGCATCCTAACTCCTTGTGTCGAGATGCAAATTTTGGAGCAAGATTGTCATGTGGTGGACTTGTTGTTTGTATGCATTCTAACTAGCTTGGGGCACCTCATACACTGCATCATCGATTAACAGGATTTGTACGAAGTGGGTATGTTAAAAATCTCAGAAACTTTCAAGCAACTACTTATTCTGTTGGGAAACTTCAAGTGATCAGGAAGTTGGTGTGACGTGGTGGAGGTTAGATCCAGGTTCGTGAACTGGTTGACGAAGTGCCAAACAAGATGCTGAATCGAAGCCTGCGGCTTCGACCGACTTTTTTCTCTAGGCATGGTTCTTCTTCCCTTACCTCTCATAATTCTCATGTTTTAGTTCTCTTTTGCAACTAAATAGAATTTTAAATTTATGGGATTTTTAATACAGTTAAATGTTCCTTCAACTCGTTGCAAAACAATAAATTGTCGTGTCGTAACTCACGAAGTCATTATAACTCACCTACTTTAAACCATGAACTATCACCCTCACTTTGAGATGATTTAGAAAACTCTTACCCTTCTTGATCACTCCAATATTCTTTTATAAACCAAACGAATTTGACTCCCCATTGATAAAGTTGACCTTCTCCCTATTTTAAATAGTTAATTTTTTTACTTTTTTCGAAGACTCACTAAGTACCCTTCATAACTTTGGAAACGAGATGTGAAGTTTCATTCGTGTACCTTGGTATATGAGGAGTCACCTTGACCTTTGGTTTGAACCAAAATGAACATATGACATTTTTTTGACGCCTTATAGGAGCCCTGTTACACTGGTTTACAACAGTAGAAAAATGTTAAATCTAGAAATTTGGCTTTCGTTTTGAACCGCCATTTGCAACCTGAATGGAGAAATTACGTCCCATCTTCGCAAACCTCTAGCGTTTATACTAGAAAAATGCATGGAACATTCAGTATAGGAAAGATCACTTTTCGGGATAGTTTGGCGAAGCCATTTTGTAGGCCTCTGGTCACAGTTTGAGGAGGTCAAACTGGACCAATTTCATCTTGTCGCTCTAGAAAACTTATTGCCGTTTAAAAATGGTTCTCTAGTTCTCAGTCCCGTCGAATCTGACGAATTGTCCTTATATAGGAGAACTAGTAGGATATTTCTTTTTGCATTCTCCTCCATCAAATATTCATTTTGGACATGGTTTTCTGGGCCCTCGAGCTAACTTTTATCATTTTACAATTGGGTGAACTACGACCAGTGGGCCTGGAAAACTAGTAACCAAGCACAAACCGTTCACTTGTTTTCAATCCCATCAGTTGCTATGAACTCTTGGTATATCTGGGGATAGGTAAAAAGCTAGTCGTGGTGTGCGTGCTCATTGGAAGATAACCTTTGGAAGTAGTTTCTTAGCCTCCGAGTCTGTTTTGAACGTTTTGTAGTTAGTGATAAATTGTAAGAAGAGAAAGCTGTGGGACCTCGTAGGGTTTCCAAATCACCCTGAAAATGTTTAACACATGTAAATAACTGTTTAAAGTACTATAATGAAACTTGTTGTGTGTATTAGAAATTTTGACCAAATGGTGTTTTCTCTCTCTACCCTTCTCTTTCTCTCTCTTGGGTTACAAAAAGAAGCAAAATGAAATGTAATGAATACATGTCTCTATACCTTTTTGTTTCGATTGCAAATTGTAATTTTTATCTTATGTAAATGGGAAACTGAAAAATGATAATTATGATTGATTAGGGTGGATGCCATGCCAGTGATTTATCACTGATATCATGCTCACGTGGGTTTTGCAGGATGGAAGAATGACGATGAAAAAGGTGATATGTGATTTAATTATTATTAATGTAATTTTTACAGGTCATTGTAAAATGAATAATTGTCTAATGTAGTCTCTTGTTACAGAAAAGTTATAACTAAAATTTGTTAATATGTAGGAGATGCTTATTTTAGGGATATCTTAGGAAATGTGCATCTAATCACCGGTTCAATTTGATTCTTAGTTGTGTATGGCAAAAAAAGGGTTTGATTTATCTATAGTAAATGAAATTGAAGTTAATATATTGTAGTAACTTCTCAGTATTCAATAAACGATTAAATTAATTACTTGGTTATCTTCTTACCTTGTAAACGTAATAAATATTTTTTTTAATGAAAACACTCAACCCTAATAAAATACTCGTGCATAGCTTTCCTGCATGTGTGATCCATTTTTACCATATAAGGAATCTAAAACTGTAGAATGACCTTAAACTTTGCACTCGATGAGACCTCCTAGGTTAGGTAAATAAAACCCCTAGTTGGAGTTTACTGTCATAGTCATTATGTCTAGCAACATTGTCATGAACCCATATTTTAGGAATGACATGGTCCAACTTTATCCAGAGTATGTGGTTTCCTTCTAGTTTTGGTAATCGCGAGAAGAATGCCCTCTCTTCAGGTCCGACACCAGGTTGAGTGTTGAAGACCACCTTAGAAGTCACCTTATGAGTCCTTGTTCGAAGGAACGATTAAGCGGTGCTACCTTGGTTTCTATCAAAATAACATCTTGGTATTTTCTTGAATGTGGTTTAGTATAAATATGTCCGTTTGCCTTAAAATCTTATATAGTTGAGGCGTAGATCATTAAGTGCATATTGGAAGAAACCAAACCTCAGCTGATTAGGAGGTGTTACTTGTGGTTCATGTATAGTTTACAATTCTTCTGATCATGTACCCCTTCAAGATGTTAGTCAAATACTTCTATAACTCCTGATTACAAACAATGCTAAGAACGAGACCTTAGTGTGGTGTAAGAGCATATCATATAATGTTGCACACGAGATTGGAGATTAGGATTAAGGTCAATCTTGGAGTCCTTATAACTTAATTAAAAATTTTCATGTGTTGCAAAGAAAATAAATTACCTTGGTGTGAACAACTTCGAGAAAACAAAAGATATACGTATAAAAATCAAATTTAGAATTCAACAAGTTATTGAACTATAATAATAATGGTAGCGAAATAACTATTCTGTGATCGATGGATGTTCTTGGGGAAAAATTTGTTTCAAATGTATGTCTTCCTTAACCCCAAGGTTTCATCTTGACATCACGTTAGGTTCACTTGTGTAGCAAGGTTAAATTCTAAACTTTTAATAAGCATTTTGGGAAGTGTAATCTTAACATAAGAATGAGAGGGTTAGAATTTTGTATAAATTTTGAAATATGGAAAATACTTATGTATGCTATGAAGATTTTTAGAAGGGTAAGGAGAAAAATGAACTGGTTAAACCATAAGTGAAATGTGAAATGAATTTTCAGAACATGTAGGTGGAAAAAGGGAGAAAACTATGCTTACATAATAATGTTATTGGATGTTTAACGTACTCTAGATGTAACCATGGTAATTTTGTGTTGTGGGTTGTCAATCCTTAAGTTACTTTTTATTGTGGTCGTGTTATTTCTGGCATTCGTTCATTGGGGAAAGTGTGGTATCGATAGGTTTATGGCATGGTCATGTGTCTATGTGATTTGATGACTGATGTAAGTGTCGTATATGTTGTTGAGTTTTCCTACTTGGAGTCCTTGTGGCATTTTCAATGAGAAATGTATGGAAAATAATAATAATAATAATAAAAATAAAACAATTATCTTGGTATTTTACTGTTGTATTTGTGTGTGTAAAGTGTGGGCACTTCATATGGTATCAGAGCGGAGGTTTAGGCACTTGAACCTCTGGGATAGATTGGAGTTGTGATGATTCTGCATGATGGCGATGGTGTTTCATGATGGTGATAAATATTGGAAGAGTAATGTGTTTTAAGAGTGATGTGATCTATGTCGTAATTGTGATAATGTGAACGCACATGATGTGTATGTCACTTAGTGCACATTTGTTATCATGTTGATGTGCTGGGGATGGGAGTATTCTCTCTCCTTCATGTGGATTCTATGAAGAATTCACATGTGAATTACTACTTGTGATGAGAGTATTGACTCTCCTTTTTGTGGATCCAATGAGGAATCCGTGTGTGATGTACCGCCTTGTTTGGTGTGAATGGAATGATATTGTGAATTGCAGAGTGTTAGAACATTTTGACCTTATGTGATGTGAAGATGTATTGATGTATTTCATGAAAAATTGGTGTAGAGTGAATTGAATCATATTGTGATGTTGACACCGTGTTGTTATGAGTCGTGTGTATCACTGTGTTGTATCGCAAAGGGATTATATGTCATAATGTTAGAAATTGTTTTCCTCATACGTATAATTCATGTAATATGTGATGTTTCATGTCATGAGTTAGGGGCATATGGTGAGTATGATCCCTAGTGTACAGTGATTGCACTTTGGGTGCAGGATGTGGTAATGTGATGTATCATAACCTGTGAAGGTAATGATTGTGTTGTATCTTGTATATTTATACCATGAGCAAGACGTTATGGTTGTTGTGTGTGAATTACCATTGTGTTTGTGATGTAGCTATGTGTATGTTGTGGACCTTACACTAGACGACCCTAAGGGGATAAATTGTCAAGAGTGTATGTGTGGAGAGAGGAGGCGTGGACCAGGTTGTCATAATCTTGAGTTGAGTACAAGTGAGAAAGTGGAGTCTTATATAGACTGAAAACCCACTTTTATCTGTTTAGTATACTTTGAGCTTGCTCAGTATATTATGGGTGCACACCACCTTAGGCTCAACTTATGCAACCTTGTGTCCCCTGCTCTTTCCTATTGGATTGTTCATTGAATAATCCTATGTGATTTTGACTATGTTGATCCTTGTGGGAGTTTGGAGTTATGATTCAGGAAGAGATGATGACAGATACATTATTTGATATACTCATTTCTGGTTACATGTATATTTTCACGAGCTGAGGCTCATTGCGTGAGTGCCAGCAACTCGATGAGTGCCAGCAACTCTATGAGTACCCCTTTGGTGGCAGTATGAGGCCACATAGTGATTTTAATGTGCTATTTTCTCAATACGTTTTTTATTCATAAATTGATCATTATTTTTTTTAGCTAGAACCAGCTGTTTTTCTTGATTGACATGTTCTTATATTTTGGGCATTTATTTGATTGTTGCATTAACATTTGGATTTTTCACTAACCAAGGCTAATCAGCCATTTGTTTTTCTTGGTTTTAAAACTTTCTTTTCATATTTGAAAGTTTTGTAGCCTAGCCCAAGGCTTTTGATTTTGCCACTTGGCATTTGAATGGATTGTTAAGCTGGTTCTAATGTCGTAATGTGTTGGAATAGGGTCATTGGATTCACCAGGGAGTGGTTGAACTTATGGACCCACTTCATTGTATAGGGGTACGCCCCAAGGAGTTACAGATAACTAGTGGGTTGTTGAACCACGAGTTATTATGTCACTTGGGTTGGGGGTGACGAGGCTCTATGTGCCCAGGGCAATAGGGTGATTTGGCCTCATTAAAAGGAGAAAGGAGATGGGACTCTATGGTTGAGTGACCTCTTATTCTTTATGGTGCTCTATGGTTGAGTGACCTGATATTCTTGATGGGGTTCTATGGTTGAGTGACCCGACTTAGTTTTGGCACTATGTTTCTTCCTCTTGGGAGGTATATGGAGTTTATCTGGTGATGCTTTGGGGAGGTATATGGAGTTGTATTCTATTACTTTTGGAGATATCTAGAGTTGTTTCATGATGCCTTGTGATGTGAGGATATTTGTATAGTGAGTTGTGTGTACCTATATGAGTCTTTTTGACACCTTGTTATGTATGAGGCTTGACTCTCCCCTTGGTTGGTATGGAGTTTTGGATATTGGATTAGAACTATGTTGTTACAGTCATGGATTGTTTTGGGTCACATGATACCCATGTTGTATATGTATTAGCGTGTTGACCCGGTTTGTCAATCATATGTGTGTACGAGATCTATGTCTAGGACGTAATTGTTGGAAATTATTTGCAATGTGGTCTACTTTTTTTCATTCCATGGTTTTGTGAAACCCTTGTGATGTGATATGGTCATGTAAGTTTGCAAAAGTATGCTTGTAAAATTTTATTGTTGTGTATGATCTTGGTAGGGTGTTGTGACTGTAGTTCATGATGGGAACCCACAAAAATGAATAAACTAAAATTTGATAAAAATGAAAATTTAAAGGACTTGAATTAAGAATAATGTTAACAGAAAGGGATTAATGAAATAACAAATAAGAGAGAGCTACCAATCTTCACAGAACCTTGAAAGTTGAAATTCCTACCAAATGTTGCTAGGGCCACCCCGTGACCATGATTTTGTGTTTGAAATCTTAACCTTAGAGTGTGCCTTCACCATATTCGTTCCTTGTTGTTTACCATTTCTCCTTCTTCACTGTATGTCGCATCGAGGATGATGCTTTCTTAAGGGGAGGAGAATGTAGTGCCCCATCCCTCATGCTCTTTTTCTTCTTCGATGACCATGTTGCTAAGTGGTGAATGTCATTGCTTTTCTGTTAAACATTAGGGGCTTTGCCTTGTCGAGCTTACCTATTGATCGCTCTTATGCTTGGGCTCTTGATTAAGTGATTTCATTTTGTCCCTATCATTTAGATCCTAAAGGATTATTCAAATCCCTTTTAGGTGTGAGGGCATTTTAAAACATAATAAAAATAATTAATAAATGAATGGGTATCAATTATATTTTTATATGTGTATAATAATAATAAAATTTTATTTTGAATTAATTAAGCCTTTTCAGGCCCCTACGCATGCTTTTATCACAAGTTATTGGCTATTTGACGTTTCTCGCCCACCGAAATTTGTAAATATGTATGGTCAATTTTTCTTTTGCTTAGCGTGGAAATATGGGATTCTTTGTTTCCTTGGTTCCCGGAAAGTGGGTGCGTGGAGTTTAATGGCCACCTTTTTTGTCCTTGGTTTTCCTTTCTAGCTGTCTTCTCATTAAAATGTCTGACCCGATTGTTGGAAGGTGCTTGGCGTGGCATGTGTTTTGTTGGGGGGGGGTTGTTTTCACTATGTTAGTGGCATTTTGTTTTGTGCAAACTGAAATTATGTGTTAATGCACTACCCACCTTTTTTTTTTGGATCAATGTCCCTCCTTGTCTCTCCCTAGCTTGTGATTACAGCCTACAAGGATTTCTCCTGATGCTGGCCATGTGAAGAGTGTTGGTGCGCATTCCTTGATGGCTGGGACGTTTCCTTTGTTGTTTCTGCATGCTCTAGTTACCCTGCTAGAGAGGACGCCTTTGCACTTGCCAAATCTCCTCTAGCGCTGACTACAGGAAGGGTAGAGGTGAACTGATCACGTATGACACAGACATGGCAGGTGAGAAATGGGCAGGTTCATCAATAGTTATTGTGGAGACTCATTTTCAGTTGAGGGATTTAATGGAGGGATTTTTCAGATATTGTAGTTGTAGCTTCCCTGGTAGACAAGTATGCAAAACACAGAAGAACAGACAACACGTGTATGGTTTCACAAAATACCCAAAAAAATGTGTTCTCTGGACTGCAATGATAGCAGGGTATGCACTACATGGAGTTGTTGAAAATGCATGGGAACTAGTTGTTAGAATGCCTCAAAGAAATGCGGTCTCATAGAGTGCTATGATTTGTAGGATGTGCAAAAAAATGAGTTTGTTGAAAAGGCCTTGGAAACTTTCAAGCAGATGCAAAACCATATTCCGCAACCTTAGCTGTATTCTCCCTGTGTGTGCGCCTAAATGGGAGCTTTAAATCAGTATATGGACTGGTAAAAGTGCGTACAAAATGTGGAAATAAACACAAGGAAGGAGAGCGGTTTGACTTAAACGTTTGATAAAAATGCATCTTACTGGAAAGGAACATGGTATTATAGACTGAATACATATAGTTTTACACAGAATGGTTTGTTAGTTTTGTATGTAAGTTGTGGATGTACAAGAAAGTTGGTGCTCATAAAGATCAGTTGAGCTTGGATTCATTCATGGAGATATGCGTGCTCATAACCTACTATGGTGGGTGAAAGCCAAATTTCATAACCTTTGCAAGCATCCTAACTCCTTGTGCCGAGATGCAAATTTTGGAGCAAGATTGTCATGTGGTGGACTTGTTGTTTGTATGTGTTCTAACTAGCTTGGGGCACCTCATACACTGCATCATCGATTAACAGGATTTGTACGAAGTGGGTATGTTAAAAAGCTCAGAAACTTTCAAGCAACTACTTATTCTGTTGGGAAACTTCAAGTGATCGGGAAGTTGGTGTGACGTGGTGGAGGTTAGATCTAGGTTCGTGAACTGGTTGACGAAGTGCCAAGCAAGATGCTGAACCGAAGCCTACGGCTTCGACTGACTTCATTCTCTAGGCATGGTTCTTCTTCCCTTACCTCTCATAATTCTCATGTTTTAGTTCTCTTTTGCAACTAAATAGAATTTTAAATTTATGGGATTTTTAATAAAGTTAAATGTTCCTTCAACTCGTTGCAAAACAATAAATTGTCGTGTCGTAACTCATGAAGTCATTATAACTCACCTACTTTAAACCATGAACTATCACCCTCACTTCGAGATGATTTAGAAAACTCTTACCCTTCTTGATCGCTCCAATATCATTTTATCGACCAGACGAATTTGACTCCCCATTGATAAAGTTGACCTTCTCCCTGTTCTAAATAGTTAATTTTTTTACTTTTTTAGAAGACTCGCTAAGTACCCTTCGTAACTTTGGAAATGAGATGTGAAGTTTCATTCATGTACCTTGGTCTACGAGGAGTCACCTCAACCTTTGGTTTGATGTAAAATGAACATATGACATCCTTTTGACGCTCTTATAGGAGCCCTATTACACTGGTTTACAACAGTAGAAAACTGTTAAATCTAGAAAGTTGGCTTTCATTTTGAACTGCCATTTGCAACCTGAATGGAGAAATTACGTCCCGTCTTCGTAAACCTCTAGCATTTATACTAGAAAAATGCATGGAACATTCAATATAGGAAAGCGCACTTTTTGGGATAGTTTGGAGAAGCCATTTTGTAGGCCTCCGATCGCTTTTTGACGAGGTCAAACTAGACCAATTTCGTCTTGTCACTCCAAAAAACTTGTTGCCGTTTAAAAATGGTTCTCTAGTTCTAAGTCCCGTCGACTCTGATGAATTCTCCTTATATAGGGGAACTAGTATGAGATGTCTTATTGTGTGCTCCTCAATCGAACCTTCATTTTGGACGTAGTTTTCTGGGCCCTCGAGCTAACATTTGTCATTTTACAACTGGGTGAACTATGACCAGTGGCCCCGGAAAAATAGCCGCCAAACACAAACCATTCACTCTTTTTCAATCCCGTCAGTTGCTATGAACTCTTGGTATATCTGGGGACAAGTAGAAAGTTAGTTGTGGTGTACGTGCTCATTAGAAGATAACCTTTGGAAGTAGTAGTTATCTAAAATTCACCCCCAGACTTAATTTGATAACATGCATCAGAGTTTTCAGTTCCAAGCAAGTAGATTGATTCAGGAAAAAATTGTGAAAATCGGCTAAGTCCTTGTCCTAGGAACAGTTGGGACATTCGGGACACCAAGGCGCGGTTCGGCCGAAACGCCTCCAGGTGGCCTGCGAGGCACTGGGACAAGTAGAACAAATGTACGCGGAGGGCATGAACCAGCCGGTTTAGATGAAAAAGAAAATTTCAGCATAGGAACAATCGGGCCGTCGGGACGCGGAAAGCCGGTTTGGCCGAAGGAGAAGAAAAATGGCTAACTGCTCGGGACATTTGGGCCTTGAGGACCCGAACCGCCCGGATCGGCTGAAATGGAGAACTTTCATACTAAGCAGTTGGGACATTTGGGCCTTGAGGACGCGAACCAGCCAGTTCGGCCGAAATAGGAAACTTCAGCACAAGGACAAGTGGGACAAAGGGACGTGCGGGACGTGGATAGCCGAAGGAGCTGAAAGCCAATCAGATCAAGCCATGTGTCACCGGCAGAAAAGGGGCGAGGAATCCCATTTCAGGCGGATCGGAGGATTTTGTCCCACGAAGCACTAGGACATTTGGGACAAAAAGACGCGGTGGACGCGAAAATCCGGCAGGCCCGTGGACAAATCACAGCATGACACATGTCGCCAAGGAAAAAGGTCCAAAAAGTCAAAGGGGTGAGTTTTCGAGCACTGATCCGAACCAATGAAATAGTGCCACGTGTCCAAGTTTAAGGGGCCCACAAGAAAAACCCACAAAAAGGTGGAGAGAGGGAATTGCTCAGTGAACCAGAGCCTGCCACGTGTCGTCCAGATGGTAGAACGCAGGAAAAGAAATTTAAAAATCTGTTTTCACCTGTTTTGTACCCTAAATCTTCAGATCATCATATCTTTCGATCCAGAGCTTGGATTTGCACGTTCTTTATATCAACGGAAAGCTGTTGAAATTCTCTACATGATTCTAGGGTCAACATTGAATTTTGGTGTAGTTTGGAGGGAGAAAATTGAGAAAATGTCTTTGACACGTGTAATGCTTCAACTACCAACTTTAATGCAGCAGACAGCTCGCCGCTCCTGTTAGACATCCTGTTGTTTTGCCAGAATCCACTGCTTCTACCATAATGAGATGATTTTAAATGCTACCAAGAAGTGGTTGGAGCAGATTCTGAATTTCCTCTCTCCCCTCTCTCATTCCTTCATATATATTGTAAAGAGGAGCTCCTTTAACGGTCGGACATTTTTTTACATCCTCCTTTATTCCCTTGCTTGCAAGAGAATTTGTGGAGCTCCCAAACCTCCCATATGGGTTGTAATGCCAGTATTTTTACCTCTTGGACACTGCAATGTACTATATCGACTCTTGAGCAATAATATATATGTTTGTGATTGATTCTTAACCCTCTCATGTATTCATTGCTGTCATTTTTGATCTCTTATTGCAGTTTGGTTACCTGTGCATGGTGTTTGTATTACATCTATGTGGTCTGTGTTAAATTTTCAAAACAAGTGTCTAACATTCCTCAGTGCATCACCTTTATAGTTTAGGTTTTATTCTGTGCATTTTCTTACCTTGTCTTCTTGGCAAGTTAGATTAGGTTTTAGTAAACCCTCTACATTTTATTTGTGCATCTGAATAGAGGAATAGGAACTAGCCTTCTCTAGAGAATATTTTCTCATCTTTACAAGTCCCACGCTTGGAGAAAGGATTCCATGTTGTGCAATCACACTGGATGCCTGAACATCAACCTAGAAGCCTGATCTGCATCCAGGGGTGCTGTGAGTCTGCAACAATAGTTTTGGCACGCCCGGTGGGACCCTAGAGGTCTCATTTTTATTGCAGCAACAACAGTTTTGGCACACCCGGTGGGACCTTAGAGGTCTCATTTTTATCGCAGCAAAGTTGATATGCATCTGCTGTAGTTTTCTTGCTTATAAGAGCTATCATTTGCATATCTGGCGACTCCAAGGGGAAGAATCAACTGGTTTCAGCAGTGAAGGCCTGAAAACTCATGAGAAGGATCACCACAAGGTCAAGAGTTAGAGAAGAAGAAGCGTTGTTTGAATACCTGCAGTTATCTCCAAGAAGAAGGCAAAGAGCAAGAAGGTTTCAAAGGTCTCCATCTCCACCAAACAGAACTATCTCAACTCCTCCACCTGACAGGCCTTTCATTCAGTATACAAGGGTTTTAAGACCGATCAGAATGGCTCAGAACAATCCCTATGTCAACTTCACATGCAGCAGCCCACTTGCTCTCAATGCACAACATCCAGTCCCTATTGCAGCCTTGAAGAACATTCCCTACTTCACCAGAGAAGATTAGACTACTCCAGGTGATCATGTTAAAGATATTGCTAACCTCTGTGTAATCCATGAAATCAATGAAATGCAAGTGGATATCAAGTTACTGGCATCTTCCTTCAAAGGTAAAGCATTACAATGATTTAGGAGCCTTAGAGCTAGTTCTATCACAAACTAGAATCAGCTGTGTATTGCACTTCATGAGCAATTTGGAGAAAAGGGAGACAACTTGTTTCTTTTGGAGCAGCTGACGACTATCAAGAGATCCCCCAATGAGCAGCTGGTTGATTTCAACTTCAGATTTCAAAGTTCTTAGGATAGGATTCCAGTGGCATTCAGGCCAACAGTAGAAGGTGTTTTTCTATATTACCTTAAAGCTTTAAATTCTGATATTTCTATGTTGATTCAGTCCATGGGAGGCACAACAATCCCTATGGCTTATAGCATTTCCATTAGGGCTGAAAACTATCTTATTCAAGCTGGTAAACTGGCTCCTAGGCCTCCTATGCCCTTGTATCCAAACTTAGAAAATCCAAGCACTAGTCAAGCACCCACTTTAGCTCCTGTTCCCACTCCTAGAAATCAGAGTTCAAATGAAGCTTCCACTTCATCTCTAAGTGCTTCAAATGAACTCCAAGAGGTCATGAAACAGTTGTAAAATTTGGGAAATGAGCTGGTTACTATTAAAAGGAAACAAGCCCAAGGTTTCAGACCTTCCTATCAACCCCAAGCTCAGCCTAATAGGCAGCCATACCAACCACAAAGACCACCTAATCCAGCTGCAAATGTGAATCAAACAAGGCCTCCTGCTAATAGACCATTCCAGCCCTATAATCCAAATCCCATATCTGCCTCTAAGGCATTAGTGCCAACACAGAACAACATTGCTCAGGAATATGACTGGTGCTTTCCATGCAACGAGCCTCATAACCAATCCATGTGTTTCAATGGTGCTCTTAATCAAGCACTAATGGTGACAACTACTGGTGTGGAGGGCGAGGGAAGTCAAGGAAACAGTCAACAACAAGAAACATTCCAACAGCAATCAGCCCCAAATGACACCACATTGGTGAACTGGCAAGCAGAAGATTTTTGTGGCATGAATCAAGTAGTTTCTCAAGGTGTCACAGCCAACACAAGGTCAAAGAGGAGAAATTTGGGTGAAGAACAACTTTTAACCCCAGCCAATCCACAACCTTCCAAGGCCCCACAAATGATTGGCAAGCAAAGTCCAGTTTCAAATACACAAGGGCAGCCAAGAACAACCCCTAGGCCAACTCAAATGCCAGCTGTTGCTGCCCACGTGCAAGGAGTAAATGTGCAAACCAAGGGACAACAAAAGGATACTTCATCCCCGTTCAGTATCATTGAACAGATGAAGAAGACTAATGTCAATGTATCAATGTGGGAATCCCTATCCATCCCAGGACAAAGAGATCTGCTGCAAGCTGCCATGAAGGATTGGACAACTTCGAATCAGTAGGTTTAGATGCAAGACAAAGTGCTTACAAATGTTGCCCAGCTTGAAGGAAGTCATGGAGGACAACAAGGTAAAATGTTGAAGCCCCCTCCTTTCTATGTTTCATTAATCATTGGGGACAAATTAGTGCATAATTGCATGATAGACTCTGGGGCAATTAGCTCAGTGATGCCCAAGAAAATAGCTGATCAACTAGGGCTCCAGTATGAAACAACATCCAAAGGGGTAGTGCAGCTAGATGGGACAGCAATAGCAACAGTTGGAGTGATTAAAAACTTGAGTCTTACCTTGCACGCATGTCTAAATTTTGTTGTCCTATAAGATGTATCAAGCATAGACCTTCCACCACTCTTTGCCCTTTGCTTGTCAAGGGACTTCACAGCCAAAATTGGAGGCTATTTGTCTGCTGATTGGTCTCACATGTTGTTTAGAACAAGGTATGGAACTAAGGCTACAATTAGGTCTGAACCTATTGCAAACTTCCATATTGAGCCTTACACTCCAAGTCAGATTAATGCCAATTGCTCAGCATTTGATCAAGAAGATCATTCAAACACAGATGAGGCTGACACTAAGGTTGGAAGCATCCCGGACCTAACTCTTGATGAATGGGAAAACAAGATACATGCTTTTGATCCCTATCAAGAAGTAGAAGAATCTGAGCTGGGAGTCTATTGTATACATGAAGAAAATCACCAAGCCAAGCCATAACGATGACAATGAGGTATGGCAGCTGTTTTTTTTACGGATCAAGGAGTAGGCAAGGTGCAGGAGGAGGAGCTATGCTCATTTCACTGCAAGGAATAAAGTATTACTCAGCCTTTCATTTTTAGTTTTCTTTCTCAAACAACACAACTGAGTATGAAGCCTTAATTCATGGACTGCACTGGGCAATGAAGAAAGGCATCAGGAATTTACAAGTGTTCGGGGATAGCGAGCTAATCATCAACCAAGTTAGGGGACAACATGCTGCCAAGAATGATCTACTCAAATGCTACAAGAACAGGGTGTGGGACCTCATGGAAGATTTTGAATGTTTTGGCATCGAATCCATTCCCAGGAAAGAGAACCAAGCTGCTAATAGGCTTGCAACAGTAGGGGCAGCCTTTGACATTATGAAAAACATTCAACAAGACAAGGTATAGCCAAACATCCATGTGATTGTGAGGCCTTCAGTGCCGGATAACAATTTCAGTTGGCAAGTGTTTGAGAATGACCAGCAAATCATCAATTTCCTACAAGAAGAGGCTGAATTCTCAGTTAGGAATCAGGACAGACTAGAGCAGCAGTATGGGGATCAAGTAGTGCAGCTACGGACAAACAAGCTTCCCAAGGGTTTAGTGACGTTGGAATATATCTTCAACCCTAACAACCAATTCCGTAAAGAAAAGGCTAACATACAGGTCAAGAGGGAAGATTCAGAGCCAATTCTGGTTGGGGAAGGCAAAACACTTCAAATTGGTAAAGTGGCCACTGAGCAGGAGAAATCAGATTTCATACAGCTTTGTCAAGAATTTCTAGATATTTTCGCTTGGAGCTATGAAGACTTGAGAGGATTCAATCTGAATTTGGCACAACATACCATAGAATTGGATCCAAATTCTAAGCCCATCAGGTAGAAGCAGAGACCTGTTAACCCTCACATTGAGCCTCTAATGAAGAAAGAGCTAGATAAGCTAATAGAGGCAAGCATTATATTCCTGATCAAGCACTCAAGCTAGGTTGCTAACTTGGTTCCGGTCAGGAAGAAGAGCGGAGAAATCAGGTTGTGTGCGGACTTCCGGGACCTCAATAGGGCATCCCTCAAAGATCATTACCCACTTCCTTCAATGGAACAAATATTGCAAGTAGTATCCGGTTCAGAGAGATTCTCTCTCTTAGATGGCTACTCAGGGTATAATCAGGTGATGGTGAAAGAAGATGACCAGTTCAATACGGCTTTCACCACCAAATGGGGAACCTATGCCTACAAGAAGATGCCATTTGGGCTATCAAATGCTAGGTGCCACCTTTCCAAAGGGCAATGGATATGGCATTCAAGGGGTTGATCAACAAAATAGATGCTGATATATCTTGATGACATCACTGTATTCTCCAAAGAATGTAGTGGATCACCTCTTTCATCTGAGGCAGGTATTTCAGAGGTGTAGAAAATTTGGGGTATCTTTGAATCCCAAAAAATGCATCTTCCTGGCTCACGAGGGGAAAGCTCCTTGGCCATGTCGTCTCGAAAGAGGGATTGGAAATTGATCCAAAGAGGGTTGAAGCCATAAGAGCACTGCCATTGCCAAGTCATAAGAAGGATCTTCAAAGTTTCTTGAGAAGGATCAATTTTGTCCACAGGTTTATCCCAGATTTTGCAGCCCTTGTCAAGCCCATCACCAAAATGTTAAAGAAGAGCATGGCTTTTAAGTGGACAGAAGAAGGCAAGGAGAGTTTTGAAGCAATCAAAGAAGCTATCTCTCAAGCACCAACTCTCATCAACCCAAACTTCTCCAAGGATTTCATCCTCTATGCATTTGGGGGTGATGACATTATTTCTGCCATTCTGGTACAGCAGAACAAAGATAATGATGAGCAACCGATTGCCTTTTTTAGCTAGAGCCTAGATGACTGTGAGGTGAGGTACTCTTTTATTGAAAAGCATGTACTTGCAGTAATCAGAAGCTTGAAGAAATTCAAGCATTTAGTCTCAAAAAACAAGGTCCAGTTGCTGGTCTCACATGCTGGAGTTAAGGACTTCCTTCTCAACAAGGATTTGAATGAAAAAAGGGCAGGTTGGATCACCCGTGTCATGGAGTATGACATTGAGATCAAGATCACCAAGCTGGTAAGAGGGAAAGGACTATGTGAGCAGCTGGTTTTAGGGAAGCAAAAAGAAGTATGCAACGAAGAAGAGGCTTTTTTGACAGTCCAGGACAGCCATGAGCCAAGTGGCAATCAAGAGGAAGACAATGCTTCCCCCACTCCTTGCTGGACCCAAGATATTATGCACTTCCTAGGCACAGGCCTATTCCCTCCAGAGATGAACAAGGCCCAGAGAAGACACTTTAGGTTATAGGCTGTTCCGTATGCCATTGTTGATGGAGTTTTATTCAAGAAAGACGTGAATGGAGTGCTGCTGAGATGCATTAGCACAGATCAGATTCAAAGGGTGTTGGAAGAGTTTCATGGTGGACTAGCTGGTGGCCATTTTACACCAAGAGTGACAGCTCTAAAAATCATGAAGGCTGGTTATTATTGGCCTAAAATTTTCAGTGATTGCTATGCATGGATCAAGAGGTGTAAGAATTGTGCATTCTTCACAGGAAAAGAAAGACTTGCTGCCCTTCCATTGCATCCAATCTCAGTTGACCAGCCATTCATGCAGTGGGGTTTGGACTTCATTGGAGTCATTAATCCCAATTCAAGCCAAGGGCATAAATGGATTTTGATAGCCATAGACTACTTCACCAAATGGACAGAAGCATTAGCACTCAAAGAGGCAAATGAGTCTAGCATCTTAGACTTTTATGAGGGAATAACAACCAGATTTGGTGTACCTGCCACAATAATCTCTGATAATGCATTGGCATTCATTGGATCTAAGGTGACTGAGTGGGCTGTCAAGAACGGTATTTACCTAAGCACTTAATCTAACTACTACCCTCAGGGTAATGGCCAGGCCGAGTCTACAAACAAGAACTTGTTGAAGATCATTAGGAGGACTCTTGATGAAAATCAGAAGTCTTGGCCTACCAAACTAAAATCAACCTTATGGGCTGATAGGATAACTCCCAAAAGATCCACAGGTAACTCTCCATTCAGGCTTGTCTATGGAAGAGAGGCAATCTTGCCCATGTCACTTGAGTTACCAACATTGGAACTCATGAAGCAGCTGGAGTTACTTGAATTTGAGCCCATGGAGGTGAGATATGCAGAGTTGATGGAGCTGTAAGAGATTAGAAATCAGGCATCCCAAGCAATGGAAAAGGATCAAGCTTTGATTAAGAAGACCTTTGATAGAAAGGCCAAGGATAGATCTTTTCAAGTTGGAGATCTAGTTCTAAAATGGGATGCAGATCGGGAAAAACTAGGAAGGCATTCTAAGTTTGATGCCATTTGGAGTGGCCCCTACATGGTCACGAAGTACAAGAGCAGCAATTCCTTCCAATTGGCCTCATTGGACGGTGAAGGACTCCCGATTCCGGTCAATGGAATCTATCTCAAACATTGCTACTGAAAATAAGAGGTTCACCCTTATAAATATTAGCCTAGATTTCAATTCCTCTAAGTGCGTATGCACATTGTCTTGTTGTAGTTAGGTCTCAGTTTCCCTAAGTGCTTTGGCGCAGGTTTTGTCACTCCTAGATTGATTTTTTACAGTTCAGCGTGCTCTCATGGAGGGAGTTGCAGTATCAGGCTTATTTCAGGTCATTGCTTATGACTCCATGCCCAATGGATCGCTAAAAGGCCACTGATCTTCTACCTAGCAGGCAGGTGACCCTGAAAAGTCACCAAATTGTTATCTAAAATTCACCCCCCAGACTTTATTTGATAACATGCATCAGAGTTTTCAGTTCCAAGCAAGTAGATTGATTCAGGAAAAAATTGTGAAAATCGGCTAAGTCCTTGTCCTAGGAATAGTTGGGACATTCAGGACACTAAGGCGCGGTTCGACCAAAACACCTCCAAGCGGCCCGCGAGGCACTGGGACAAGTGGAACAAATGTACGTGGAGGGCGCGAACTGGCCTGTTTGGCCAAAAAAGAAAATTTTAGCACAGGAACAATCAGGCCATCGGGATGCGAGGGACGCGGAAAGCCGGTTCGGCCGAAGGAGAAGAAAAACAGCTAACTACTCGGGACATTTGGGCCTTGAGGACGCGAACCACCCGGATCGGCCAAAATGGAGAACTTTAATACTAAGCAGTTGGGACATTTGGGCCTTGAGGACATGAACCGGCCGGTTCAGCCGAAACAGGAAACTTCAGCACAAGGACAAGTGGGACAAAGGGACGCGCGGGACGTGGATAGCCGAAGGAGCTGAAAGCCAATCAGATCACGCCACATGTCACCGGTAGAAAAGGGGCGAGGAAGCCCATTCCGGGCGGATCGGAGGATTATTTCTCATGAAGCACTAGGACATTTGGGACAAAAAGATGCGGTGGACGTGAAAATCTGGCAGGCCCGTGGACAAATCACAGCATGACACGTGTCGCCAAGGAAAAAGGTCCAAAAAGTCAAAGGGGCGAGTTTTCGAGCACTGATCCGAACCAATGAAATAGTGCCACGTGTCCAAGTTTAAGGGGCCCATAAGAAAAACCCACGAAAAGGTGGAGAGAGGGAATTTGTCAGCAAACCAGAGCCTACCACGTGTCGTCCAGATGGCAGAACGCGGGAAAAGAAATTTAAAAATCTGTTTTCGCCTGTTTTGTGCCCTAAATCTTCAGATCATCATATCTTTCGATCCAGAGCTCGGATTTGCACATTCTTTATATCAACGGAAAGATGTTGAAATTCTCTACATGATTCTGGGGTCAACCTTGAATTTTGGTGTAGTTTGGAGGGATAAAATTAAGAAAACGTCTCTAACGTGTGTAATGCTTCAACTACCAACTTTAATGCAGCAGACAGCTCGCCGCTCCTGTTAGACAGCCCGCCATTTTGCCAGAATCTGCCGCTTCTACCATAATGAGATGATTTTAAATGCTACCAAGAAGTGGTTGGAGCAGATTCTTGATTTCCTCTCTCCCCCCTCTCATTCCTTCATATATATTGTAAAGAGGAGCTCCTTTAACGGTCAGACATTTTTTTGCATCCTCCTTTATTCCCTTGCTTGCAAGAGAATTTGTGGAGCTCCCAAACCTCCCATATGGGTTGTAATGCTAGTATTTTTGCCTCTTGGCCACTACAATGTACTGTATCGACTCTTGAGCAATAATATAAATGTTTGTGATTGATTCTCAACCCTCTCATGTATTCATTGCTGTCATTTTTGATCTCTTATTGCAGTTTGGTTACCTGTGCATGGTGTTTGTATTGCATCTATGTGGTCTGTGTTAAATTTTCAAAACAAGTGTCTAACATTCCTCGGTGCATCACCTTTGTAGTTTAGGTTTTATTCTGTGCATTTTCTTACCCTGTATCCTTGGCAAGTTAGATTAGGTTTTAGTAAACCCTATGCATTTTATTTGTGCATCTGAATAGAGGAATAGGAACCAGCCTTCTATGGAGAATCTTTTCTCATCTTTACAAGTCCCACGCTTGGAGAAAGGATTCCATGTTGTGAAATCACACTGGATGCCTGAACATCAACCTAGAAGCCTGATCTGCATCTAGGGGTGCTGTGAGTCTGCAACAACAGTAGTTTCTTAGCCTCTGAGTCTGTTTTGAACATTTTGTAGCTAGTGACAAAATGTAAGAATAGAAAGCTGCGGGACCTCGTAGGGTTGCCAAATCACCCTGAAAACATTTAACACATGTAAATAATTGTTTAAAGCACTATAATGAAACTTTTTGTGTGTATTAGAACTTTTGACCAAATGGTGTTTTCTCTCTCTACCCTTCTCTTTCTCTCTCTTGGGTTACAAAAAGAAGCAAAATGAAATGTAATGAATACATGTCTCTATACCTTTTTGTTTTGATTGCAAATTGTAATTTTTATCTTATATAAATGGGAAACTAAAAAATGATAATTATGATTGATTAGGGTGGATGCCATGCCAGCGATTTATCACTGATATCATGCTCACGTGGGTTTTGTAGGATGGAAGAATGACGACGAAAAAGGTGATATGTGATTTAATTATTATTATTGTAATTTTTATAGGTCATTGTAAAATGAATAATTGTCTAATGTAGTCTCTTATTATAGAAAATTTATAATTGAAATTTGTTAATATGTAGGAGATGCTAATTTTTGGGATATCTTAGGAAATGTGCTTCTAATCACCGATTCAATTTGGTTCTATGTTTTGTATGGAAAAAAAGGGTTTGATTTATCTATAGTAAATGAAATTGAAGTTAATATATTGTAGTAACTTCTCAGTATTCAATAAATGATTAAATTCATTACTGGGTTATCTTCTTACCTTGCAAACGTAATAAAAAGTTTTTTTAATGAAAACACTCAACCCTAATAAAATACTCATGCATAGATTGTCTGCATGTGTGATTCCTTTTTACCATATAAGGAATCTAAAATCGTAGAATGACCTTAAACTTCACACTCGATGTGACCTCCTAGGTTAGGTAAATAAAACCCCTAGTTAGAGTTTACCGTCATAGTCATTATGTGTAGCGACATTGTCATGAACCCATATTTTAGGAATGACATGGTCCAACTTTATCCAGAGTATACAGTTTCCTTCTAGTTTTGGTAATCACGAGAAGAATGCCCTCTTTTCAAGTCTGACACCAGGTTGAGTGTTGAGTACCGCCTTAGAAGTCACCTTATGAGTCCTTGTTCGAAGGAACGATTAAGTGGTGCTGCCTTGGTTTCTATCAAAATAACATCTTGGTATTTTCTTGAATGTGGTTTAGTATAAATATGTCTGCATGCCTTAAACTCTTAAATAGTTGAGGCGTGGATCATTAACTGCATATTGGAAGAAACCAAACCTCAGCTGATTAGGAGGTGTCACTTGTGGTTCATGTATAGTTTACAATTCTTTCCGATCATGTACCCCTTCAAGATGTTAGTCAAATACTTATTTAACTCCTGATTACAAACAATGCTAAGAACGATACCTTAGTACGGTGTAAGAGCATATCATATAATACTACACACGAGATTGGAGATTAGGATTAAGGTCAATCTTGGAGTCCTTATAACTTAATTAAACTTTTTCATGCGTTGCAAAGAATATAAATTACCTTGGTGTGACCAACTTCGAGAAAACAAAATATATACATATAAAAATAAAATTTGGAATTCAACAAGTTATTGAACTATAATAATAATGGTAGCGAAATAACTATTCCGTGATCGATGGATGTTCTTGGGGAAAAATTTGTTTCAAATCTATGTCTTCCTTAATCCCAAGGTTTCATCTTGACATCACGTTAGGTTCACTTGTGTATCAGGGTTAAATTCTAAACTTTGAATAAGCATTTTGGGAAGCGTAATCTTAACATAAGAATGAGAGGGTTAGAATTTTGTATAAAATTTGAAATATGGAAAATACTTATGTAAGTTATGAAGATTGTTAGAAGGGTAAGGAGCAAAATTAACTAGTTTAACAATAAGTGAAAAACAAATGTTTAGAACATGTAGGTGGAAAAAGGGAGAAAATTATGCTTACATAATAATGTTATTGGATGTGTAATGTACTCTAGATGTAACCATGGTAATGTTGTGTTGTGGGTTGTCAATCCTTAAGTTCCTTTTTATTGTGGTCATTTTATTTCTTGCATTCGTTCATTGGGGAAAGTTTGGTATTGATAGGTTTATGGTGTTGTCATCTGTCTATGTGATTTGATGACTGATGTAAGTGGCGTATATGTTTTTGAGTTTTCCTACTTGGAGTCCTTGTGGCATTTTGTAATGAGAAATGTATGGAAAGAATAAATAAAATTTATGTTGGTATTTTACTGTTGTATTTGTGTGTGTAAAGTGTGGGCACTTCAGTTGGGGTTAGGTGTTGGTTAAGTTGGTAGCTGAGTGGATTTTAGTTGAGATCCTTCTTGGGGGTTTGACATCAGAGCTTGTTGTTGTGGGTAAGGAGGTTGATGGTAGGATTTATGATAGTTAAGAAAAGGGTTGTTTCATTGCTGCCATCCCCTCCAAGGATGCTGCCATGAAGAAGTAATTTTTTTTCCACTGTTGGCCAGAAATTGAGGTTTCTATTGTTGTTGGTATTGGCTAGGGTATGGATCCCAACCTTGATGAGTATTAGCCCAAGGTGGGGGTTGCATATATGGATTAATAGCCCAAATTTGAAAATATCACATTGGATCTTGTGACATACCTCCTTATCTTGGCAGCCAAGGCTTTCTTTTAGAAACATAGAAGAATTTCCCATCCTCTATTTCTATCATCTTGAATTCAGGTGCATCCTCATTCTCTTGTGTAATGCTAGATACCCCCTACATTTATAATCATTTTTTTTCTTCTATATGCATGGAAGAACTTTGTAAGTGATACCTCTACATCTTCTCTTTTCTTATTAGCATGTAAAGCATCAATATGGGTAGCCATGTCATTTAATATCTCTTGTTTCATGTTCTTAAACATGTCCACGATCTATTTTTTAGATATTTCACCAATTTCTTTGGTAGCTAATCCACCCTTTGATCTACCAATTCTGATTTTCTTTATGGTTGCTCTAGATTAATTCATGTAGGATTCAAAAATATCATCAAAGGTAGCTTTTTAAATATCTCTAGCTCCTATCAAGTCCAAAGTGTCCATATCCTCCTCACTGAGTCCCTTCAAGAATAGTAATTTGAGAGATTCAAGAGGTAATCTTTTTTGTTTTGACTTTTGAATGAAAAACAAGAATCTTTCCAGGTAATCTTCCAGTGGCTCATCTTCCTTTTGTGCCATCCTAAAGAGTTCATATCCTCCTCTTCTAGTTGGCATGAAGTAGTCTTGGTACTCTGTTAAAAAATTTTCCTTCATCTGTTGCTAGGTAGTCACAACATCTCTTCCTAAACCAATGAACCATCTCAAGGCTGCATCCTTGAGTGTAGTAGGAAATATCTTTAACTTGTTTTCATAAATTTTATAACCATATCTCCTACATAAAATTTCAAACTCAAAAAAGAAAGAGTCTGGGTCTTCAGTTATGGATCCATGAAATTTAGGAAGGGATGAGGGAGAATTTTCTTCATTACAACAGACTGATTTTTTTTGGAGATTGGGAACTCAAATGTAGTTTCCCCTTCTTCAACATTTTGATTTACTTCTTCTACTATGATGGAATATTCGGGAGAAACCTCATAAGTCTCACGTGGAGGAGGGCCTTCTAATATCAAACCTTGTAAAGAGGAAGATGTGTCTTCTTCAAAATCGGATATAACAATCTATGTTATTTGAGGATTGGGTAAGAATATAACATGGGCATATCTTGGATGGTGCATGCATAAAATAACTCAACTAAATCAACTTATATTAGTGGGGGGTTTAGAGGTGGAATTTCCTAAACCTAAATTGTTTCTAAGGAATGCAAAACCACTCAAAAACCTATAAATCGGTAGTATCCTTAGAAATGGGGCCAAAAATGGTGGTGCAAATTAACTTGCAATAATTAATTTGTTTTTCATTAAATCATAGTCATTTAATCATCAAACCAAGGGGTGCAAACTTTAAATAATGTTAGTGTTGTATGCATAGTTATAAATAATTTAGGAGGTATGGAAAGGAATAATTGTCACTATAATACTTCAAAGAACAATGCTTCAAAGGTAAACAAAACTGATGACTGAAAATAAATGGTTTCTAAATGATAACACTAAAACAAAGCTATAAATTCATAATATTAATATAGAAAGAAAATGGTTCCTAAGTAAGTATACATGTAATAAAACAAATAAAAAAACTATGGAGGGTTTTAATATACCACAAGTGGCCCCTGCCTTGGGTGCTAAGCCCTTCTAAGCTCTGTAACTAAAGGATTTTAAACAAAACTTAAATATTTTTTTGAATTGGCATGAACATTACATATAGGGATAAATAAATCTCTGCGTATCTCGTATTCTCTTATATATTCTATTTTCGATACATTTCTAGCATTAACCATTTTCTTTTATACTTTTTAATTACAACAAAAACATAAGAAGAAGAGTTCAACTAGGATTTTAACAAAGTAAAAGATATTCGGTAGAACAAGTGGAACATCTTAAAAAGATCAACAAGAGATTTAACACATGCAACAAAACTAATAAAAGGTGTTTAGATATTTAAAAAATAACCCAAGTAACTGACCTGTTCCTTAAATCGCGTGTTAACTAATCAATCAATCAGTTCTTTAGTAAGTTGCAACAAATAATCAGATCCATGATTGAGTTATCTCCTAGTTCTTAATTTTCTAGTTATAACTGATCCTTTAACAACACGTACAGACTCAGAGTGTCACTCTTCACATTCCAAGAGATATTCAGAACATGGATTCTTTGTTGTAGGTGATCCCCTTTGGCTGCAAATGGGTTGTTGCGGACATTTCCTTTGGCTCTTGATAAGCTACTACAGATGGTTCCTTTGTTGCATATGAGTTTTTGTATATAGGAAGTTGCTTACAACCAAGAGTGGCATCACACATATCATCATTTAAACAACTTATTGAAATCATAAGAATAAATGCACACACCAAATACCACAAAATAAAGATAACTATATTAATCAATATTTATGCCATAAGTTCAAGTTGTGATGATAATTCTCAACAATATAACTAGGAAATAGAAGGGCATAGCTATAATGGCTTAACAAAAATACAAATGATGAGTTATTTATAAAGGGGATTTACACAACTCATCACTTATCAAAAGTCTAATTAAATGAATCACTAAATATCTCAGCTAGTGCCACATGAACAAGGGAAAATATGCCATCTTAAGCATCCACAATGTTGGACAACCAAATATATAGTAAATACCAACTTCATTCGGAAAAAATAATTTAAGTTTATCTATCCTAAGAAAATGTGTGACAATAGACATAGGATCCATTGAAAAAATCTCTTTGATAACACATAAAAAATCCATGATTCAAAGGAAGAAACTCCCAACGAAGTAATTTTATTTTATAATAACAATAATAATCATGCCCTAACATGATTAAAAAAAACTATGCATATCGACATAGTATATTTATCTTCCTGCAATTGTGAATCAAGATAAAGCTAAAACATTATAAATTAAACTTTGGAGGAGATAACTATTGAATAAACCCTAATCTCAAAAGAAACAAATCAAATAAATTAAAAAAAAATCAATTCCACAATGCTAATTGATATTTTTCAATGGTTTTTTCATTTATTTGATTAGATTAAGGGTATCATTAGGCCTTAAACTCATGTGATTAGTTGAACTATCAGTATGTTTGTGGACCCCTCTTCATATGTATTCTTAGTTTGTATTTACATTTTAAATGCTTAATTATTTCTTAAGTAGGACATTTTAATTAAATATGTGGAAGAGTTGAAAAAATTATGTCATGAAGGAATTCTAATAGACTATTGATTATTTTTGAATAGTTATGATTAAATCCCAAGTTTTTTGTAATCACATAAAGGTATACTTTATTGCTAGTGTAATTTGGTAAAAGGGAATACCTCATAAATCACACAAAAAGCTTCTTTAAAGGACTTATCATATAATTTCCCAATTTAAAAATGAAAAAGGTAAGTATACTTATTGTTTCAAATCAAATAAAACATTTATAAAAATGTTAATTAATACTTAGAATAATAATATTGTATGCTATTACATTAGAAAACTATAGTTCATTTTTCTCTCTTGTGCTTTAAGAATGCATACAACAACTTAATTTTTTTGGGAAGGAGGAAGACCTTAATTTTTTTCAAGAAATCATATATTAACACTTAAAATGAAAGGAAGATTTGATTTAATTGCATTTAAAAATTATCCTTTTAAAATGATTTCTTATGAATGAGTTTCTGTAATTAATGTTTCAACGTAATATTTTTTATATGTCGAAAGTGAAAAAAAAGGTCTTAGTATTCATTCAAAACAATGAAATTATAGATTTAGCCTTGAATTTAGTTGTAAAATATTTTAAAACATTTAAATCATAATTCAAAATGAGTTATAATTACTTTATCATGGCTAAGTCACACATGTTAAATGGATCTAACTATAACATCTAGAAAAATAATTTGAAAGAAGAATTCATGGCACAAAAACTATGGGAAATTGTGAATGGTAAAAAAAGGGAACCTACAAGTAGACAAGATCTAATAGAAAATGTCAGGACATTTCAATAGAAATTTTAAGAAGCAATGTTGCTCATTCTATGAAGTGCACAGGCTAATTTTTTGTTTCACATCAAAAACCAAGAAAGCCCTAGTGAATCCTAGAATATGCTAGAATTTATACATGAAGGTACGAGAATTTCTAAAATCATAAAAATATTATTAAAGTAATGACAACTCACATGATAGGGGGTGAAAAGTGGTCAAATTTATTTCTAAGATAAAAAATTAAATCTCAATTAGATGGATGTAATTGCAATTTAATTCAAGATAATTTATTATGTTTTATCATTCAAATGAACATTCATGAAAAGTTTAGAAACTTTATTTCAATCATAAAATCTAACTATGAAACTATAAAAGAAATTCCTAATTTATCTACCCTAAGTTCTCTCCTGATTCAAGGAGAGAAAATTATGAAAAAATTGATTTGAAAGATAATGTTACTTAGGTATTTCTTGCCCATAAACCTAACAATATGTTTTCCAAGTTTAATAAGAATTAAAAGTTTAAAAAAAACTTTAAGCCCCTTAATAAAGATAAGAAATCAATTAATGATCACATAATAGTCAGTTTTGATGGAAAATGTCATTATTGTGGAATATTTGGTCATAAAAAGGATTTTTTTAGGGAAAATAAAATCAAACCAAAATCAACAATAAGAAAAGAAACAAATCTAATCAAAATCAACAAAAGAATAAAAATAATAACCAAAAACCTAAAATTGTTTCTTTATATGCTCATTTGGTTACTAAAAATTAAAATGAATGGATCCTAGATAGTGGTGCTTCTAGGAACATGACATATATGTTGGATATTATCTCTGATATAAAATAATGTCATGAATAGATTTATCTAGGTGATCATTCTATTTTAGATGTACAAAGTCAATACAAAGCTAAATTTTTCAATGGGTATATTAATGATGTTTTATATGTTCCTAAATTGGAGATGAATTTATTATCATGCTTTCAGTTAAATAAAAATAAATATAACATCATCTTACTTAAGGATAAATGGTACATTAAAAATGAATTTTATAATACTATTACAGAAGGTATTAAAAAGTATGATTTATATATATTTAATGTTTTTACATTTGTTACCTATTTTACTTCTCAAAATAGGAATGATTCACAATTATGGTATGAAATATTGGGACATGTTAAATTTAGGATCATGTATGATATGTATTGACTTAACCTTGTTGTTGGATTAACTCTTATCTTCTATTCTCATGAAACTTGTGAAGGTTTCTTACATGGTAAGCAGTCTGCAAACCCCTTTCATTGCTAACATGATGAAAATTACACGAAACCTCTTGAACTTGTTCATAGTGATGTTAGAGGACCTTTAAAAGTTTCTTTGTTGAATGGTTCCTTTGTTTGAAGTTACTTTCATTGATGATTATTCTCATATGATTTGGTCATTTTATATTAAAAATAATATGATATTTTATTCCAATTTAAAAAATTCAAAGCCTTAGTAGAAAATAGTTCTTGTCATAAAATTAAAATGCTTAGAACTAATAATGGATGTGATTATATTATTAAAACATTTGATTAATTTTGTGTTGAATGTGGAATTCAAAGGGAAGTTACCACTCTCTATTCCCCTCAACAAGTTGGTATAATAGAAAGGAAAAACCACACCATTCTTGAAATGGAAAGAACCATGATTCACTCAACTCGGCTTGCTAATTTTTTATTTTCCAAAGCTTTGAATATTGTAGTTAATATTCTTAACATAGTGTCTACTAAATCCCTACTTAAAATAACACATTTAGAAGACCAACAATAAACCCAATATGTCTCACTTAAGAATCTTTAGTTACCAAACCTCCATGTTTATTCCTAAAGATAAAATTAAAAAGTTAGATCAGACCTCATATCCTTGCATTTTTAGGCTATGAAGGTAAAAAAGGTTTGAAGATATATGATCATATTAAATGAGAATTCATTAAAAATATAAATATCCAAATTCTTGAAAAATACTTTTGTAGTTCTTTTGTTACTCATTTTTATAATGATTTTGTTGATTTATAAAATGATGATCATGATGATCGTAATAATAATGAGAAAATTTATTGCAGTAATGATACTAGAAATGAAGATGAGTCGATTCCTAATTCATTTATAACTAAATGACTTTAATGGACTCATTTTATCCTCCAAAACTATAATATTAATAATCTTCATAAAATGACAAAGTTATCACACTTACTATGCCTTAATGACTATGTATGGTAATGAACCCCAATATTTTGAAGAGGCATGCCATGATGAAATATGAATAAAAGAAAAATCCAAGTACAATTCCTTAATTAAAAATCAAACTTGGGATCTAGTTCCTCTTCCAAAAAATAAATTATTTTTGGATCTCGGTGGATTTATAAAATAAAGTATAATGTTGATGGAAAATATGATAAATTTAAATATAGGTTAGTAACTAGAGGGTATACTGATAAATCTAGTATTCACTATATAGAAACCTTTCTCCCTGTTACAAAAATGAGATCTATTAGTATTCTCATTGCCTTAGCTACTCAACATAGTTGGGAAATTCAATAAATGAATTTTAAGAATGCCTTCCTGACTGTTGTTTGAAAGAGGAAATATACATGACCCAGTCCAAAGATTTTGAGGAACCTAGAAAAGAAATATTTGTTTGTAAATTAAAAAAATATCTATATGGCTTGTTAGTGCTCAAATTGATCTCATCCCTTTTATCCAGTGTATGCCTTCAAAAAATTTACTCTGACTGGTTTGCTTGTATAAAAAATGTGTATTTGAAGATATAGTCATGATGAATGTGATTGAAAACCTTGTGTTTAGGGTGTAAATCCTCTTTTTTGGTCGAGGAATGTAATATTCATTGTTGCTTCTATAAATCCTTGTAAAAGTTGATCATGAATCAGGTGTAATCTTGAAAAATATCCTTATATATCATCCTTTGGTCATTGCTACAAATTTCATACTATGCACCACCACCCAAAGATACATGGCATGTTCCCATTGTTTTTGGTTTTACGAGCTTAATTTTCAAAGTTACAACAATTACATAATATTTACAAAATGCAAACTTAGCCCCAAGGCCCAAAGAATATTCCTGGGAATATTCAAAGTCAAAGGATGTAAAACAAGAAGTTGACCCCTCTCTTGAAGAGGTATACATGTTAAAAGATAATTGGAGTAGGGAATTGGGGCCGATAATGTTCTCTTAACATTAAGTGGACAAAAGTGCAAAATGCAAAAAAACTCCAAGACCCACCAAGGACATGTGGCGTATTCTTAAGAAAAGGTTGGAGAAGCGAGGCCTCGGGTCAAATTGGTAGTTTTGTGCTTGATCAAGAAAATATATAGATATGCAAATAGGGCACATAGCTTCGGTACATTCAATATTTGAATACATGTCAAGATTGCAATAAAATTCAAGGGCGGGTGATCGGGTCAAATATGTAAACTTGTTTTCATTTTAAAAAGTAGTGTAAAAGTACAAAAAGACTCCTTGAGCCTGCATAACATGGAATTCTCCACATGGATGGCCCACATTTAAAAAAAGGGAGGTAGGATGGATGGCCATGATTCAATGCATTTATGGTTTCCACCATCAATGCATTTTTTGCACAAATCAAGGAATAATTGTTTAAATTATTTGAATGCTTTGAGATTTTTACTATCGTATGTCAAGATTCAGATGCCCTTACTATCAGAATTTTCAGAGGAATGAAGTGAAATCAATTAGAGAGCATCGATTGGGATATGAAGGCTTGAAAATATAAGAAGCAAAGGAGAACTAAATGAAAATTTACACAGGAAACTGATAAGGATTGTACTACTCTCGTACTTTCATTATTTTTACTCCACATCTTGTAAAGAGATTGGAAGTAGAAGCTAGGGCATAAAATATGAAGACATTGGCATCAGGTTTTCATGTCACATTTTAAGTTACTGGTGATTTAGATAAGATTACATACACAGATTTAATGAATGTTGATTTGAATGAATTCCTATAAAGATTGAATAGCCCAGAAAAAATGAACTCATGGAAGAAATCGAGGCCAGAAACATTTCCTTGGCTGGTGCTATACCTCCCTCTATGCATTTCCTTGAATTGGTGAGGATTTTTTCCATGAACTATAATCCAGAAAAGAGAGAAGTCTTAGATGGGAGTGACGAAGCAGTATTAAATTTAACACCCAATGCTTTTAGGATAATGTTGAACTTACCAGTAATCAAAACTCTGATAACCCTAGGTGTTGAATTAGCCCTTAAATAATATGAAGACAAGAAAATAGATAATGCTAAACCTATAAACACTAATTGGCTATTACCAGACAAGAAGGTGACTACTAGAATTCCCAAGAAATTGGTTAGGGCACAGTTTGTGGAAGAAGTGGAAGATGTAGTTGTGTTGCTAAGTAGGATGGTTGGTTTGGAAACAACAAATGAATTCAAAGAATGGATGTTCCCATATATGTGGATTATTTTAGAAAGGAAAGGGAGAATTTTTTGGGAAACCCTTATTGTTGATTCAATTCATGAGCATCTTCTAGCACTATCTACAAAGATCAAGATGGGTGGTGTTGGGGAGCTCGAGTTTTACATGATGACATATCTAATTTACAATATTGCAGGCCATAGACATTTCCTTGGCCTTATACCACATGCCCCTTACAAAAAACACAAAATTCATGTGGTTTATCCCTAATTAAAATTGAGTAATTGTAAGGGAAATTTAATATTGGTGAATGAAACATTTTTGCACCTGTTATATGCTTGTTCAAACCTGAATGGGAGAGATATAGAATATATTAAGAAGCTAGAAATACAATAATGGAATATGGTTTCTTCTTTATTCAGTATATGAGATTCACTTACATAAGAGCCAGTGGATTTGAGGGACAATCATGTAAATTACCAAGGTAATTAAATGATAATATTTTTGTATGTGAGTTGGTAAGACAATTAACACCTGTTCATAAGTTGTTTTTTGGGAAACAAAAAATGAATATCAAGTTCCCTATTAGAATTAGGAGATATTATTTCCCTTCCATTATAAAAGATAAGATTATGGAGGAGGAAATGGAAAGGTTTGATAAGGATAAATTTGAGGCGAGGTCTAGCTATGACATTAGATGGGTGGTCAATACTTTGGAAAATTATTTTGAGCATGAACCTCACTTTGAGGACTATTGGATGAATTGTAGATATGAAGAGGAAGTAAGACTCAGGTATTTCTCAAGGATGACCCTCACACTAATCATTGATTTTAAAATTGTTGTGGTGCCTAAGGGAATTGTGGATGACCAAAAATTTGTGAGTCAATTTTATATTGACCAAAAGATAGAAGGACAACCAATGACCCCCATAAAATGGGATGAGAAAGGAATCAGATGATCAGTATGGTAGGATTTTTCATGTGATGAGGAGAAATTTGACTTGGTTAAAACAAAAGAACATAGATTTATCTATTTAGAATACAAGGGTACTTAATAAGTTCAGGGAATTAGAGATTTTGAAGGAAGATCTTCCCCCTTTGAAGGAAGGACTGATAAGATGGATCCTTTAGGAGGGAAATTGTTCAATTACCTTCAAAAATACCTACTACAGGAATTATTGATGAGTGGAACACTGTGGCTAGTGGGAAAAGAACCTCCATGTCTACTTTAAAGTAGAAAATAGATGAAATTATTCTAAAATCTATGGAAAATTCTCCTATCACTTTTGTAGTACCAATCCAAAAAAAAAGAAAGGACTTAGCTACAGAAAAGGTCCCTCCAGAGGTTTTTCCAAAATCCCACAGTACTAAAAAGTTGATGATAGGAGCCATGACAAGTGCCAATATCTAATCTAAGTCACAAAGTACTGAGGGAAAGGTGACACCAGATATCAGATAGTTTGAAAGGGAAAAGAAGAGATACAAATTTGTATTTGAACAACCCTTGGTAAGAGAAGGTGATCATGCATCTAAGAAACACAAGCATAAGAATCCTAAAGTAATTGATCCTCCCATGCTCACTAAAGAACAAGAAGGAATACATGTTTCCATGGTTCATTGGGTAACTCCACCACCAGAAAAAAATGTATTCCAAGTTAATCCAATTATACATCCAGTTTCAACTTTATTTCTAGGAGGAGTAACAACTGATATTACTCAAGAGAAAGTATCCCAGAGTAATTTCCCATCCAAATTACTAGACAATTCTATGTTAGAACAGGGTTTGAATAAGTTTTATACAACACCAGTGGAAGGAATGAGTGTACCTCTATTTGATCAATTGCATGAGTCAACAACAGGCCCAATTGAAATAATGGATATAGATACAAATGAAAAAATTCCTACACTTGAGGCATTTGAAGTACTAGTTGTAAAACAAGTGGAAAAAAGTATAGATGTTCCCTAGTCAGGTGAAGGAGTAAGAAAATACATCCATGTGTCAACTGTTGAGTCAGAAATTTCAATGTCAGAAGTATCTTCTAAAGTCCAAACTACCTCAGAAATGAGAAAGTCATAAGTTCAAGGAGTTTATGGTGGGGAAAGTATGGACATTGGGGCACTAAATGAAAAGGATCCCCAAAAGGAAACCAAGGTTACCAAAAGTAGTGAATCATCTGAAAAAGAAAATTTTGCTGAAGAAAAGGTGATTGAAATTGCAAAAGAAACCATTACAAAGGAAAATATTGATCACAATCAGATTATACAAGGTATTGATAAAGTTAAAGGATCAACTACTGGGAGCCATCACATTGTGCCAAAAAAAGAGGTATCAAAATAACAAAAGGAAATTGGTATATCAGCTCAAGAGGATATCTCCACTAAACATCAACCTCTAAAGGAAGTAGAAAGTGCAAAAGAAAAAGAATTATCTAAAGGATAAACACTAACCCTAGAGGTTCCCAAGGAAAATTTAGAGGTTATGACTACATCATTTAAGGAGAAAAATATATAAAATGTTCCAAATTTTGATATGACTCAAAAGGAAGTTGGTCAACCCCAAGTTCAGGATCAAGGAAAGAAGAAAGTGGGGGAAGTTACAACACAAGATGAATCCAAGAAATCAACATTGGAAGTGGAAAAAGTGCAGCATAAAGATCCATTAGTGCAATATGTTCAAGAGATGTCTAAGTAATTGGTGGTTGTCCCTAAAAAACCTCAACTAGCATTGCAAGAGACAAAGGTGGGAACTACTCTTTAAAAAGGTTGGATATGAGAGTTGATTTCAGAAGAAGAAGAAGAAGAAGAAGAAGAGGTTGTACCTATGAAAGCCATAGATCTTACAACCTTGGCTTTCCCAAAACCCAAAAAGGCTCCAAAAAATTCTAGGGTCATTACTAAAACTCATACTAACCCATATGGATCTAGAACTTTGGAGGTGGCAATCCCACATGAGGTCAAATTGAGAAGTGATATAACTACAAGTGACTATAATGTTCAACTTATTCCTTTGGGAAAACCCTCAAGGGATGCACTAAAGTAAGGAGTTTCATAATCAGTCGATGATTTTTTACACAAATTGGATGAAGACATGATATCAAAAAGGCAATTGAAATAATGGGTTAGATCATTGATTTCATGTCTACAATAGTTAGTTCACCAATCGAGTGAATGCCAAGAAGATATTTCTATTGATACTCCCAAAGTTTTGGGACATATTGAAAAATTTGTAGAAAAGGTTAAAGTTTTTATACTTGGGTGGAGAAGATAATGGGAAAGGGGAGAAATCCATTGAGAAAGCTAGGATGAAATATGAAGAGCTTAAGAATAAGCTCAATGAAATTGATGAGTTAATTGAACAATGTGATAATGAGCTTTTCTATTTTGAGGGAATTCTCCCCAAACTGAATCGTATTACTCAATTAGATGAAGACTTAGTTGATAAGAAATTAATTGTGTCGATTAAACACATGGGAACTCAGTATGCAATTGAATACCTGGCCAAACTCAGAGTTGATGTTTTAAATGGAATCAAAGAAAAAATGGAGACAAAGAAGAAAAGGGTTTAGAAGAATATGGAGACTATTGATCTAAAGTTAGAATACAAGGTATTTGATAAATTCAAAAAGAGTTATGGTTATCTAAAAACTGACTTCTTAATTAGTTATTTTGAGAAAAATATCCAAAGAGAAAATTTTTCTTATGAAGTCATTAAGACATTGATGACTGTAGAAAAAAAATTGCAGAGTTAAAATCAAAACCATGGGAATATAAAAAAAGATGGATCAATGTGTGGATGCACTGAGAAGGAAAGCCTTGATATTTCAACACCATACAGGCCCAGATGAGGATGATATAAAAGAGCTATTCCAGAATTATGATGCATATGTGGATAGGAAACCCAACGTAGAAGGAGATGAAGAAGATAAAGATTTATTCATGAAGACTGATGAACAAACATAGGCTTATTTTCCTTGAATTTTCTTTTCATCTTATTTCAATTATTATCGTGTTTCATAAACAAATGAAATATCACTGTGAAGTTGTTATTTTTAGACATATATGTAATTTGATACAATACATTAGACTTTTATATTGCTTTGATAAGATATCAAATCAATCATGAAGAAAGTAAACTAATGAAATTTTTTTCTACCCTTTTTATTGTGGAAAAAAGAAAATTGGGAGTCTATAGGGGCCCCAGCCCATGAAGAAAAAGTTACATACATTTTCAAGAATTGTATCAAAAAAGGGAAACAAATAAAACTAATCATCTACCACCACAAAATCCTCTCTGCAAAGAGGAAGTTTCTTCACTAGCTTATTTTTCCTATGAAAAAATTCATTTGTCCCTAATGCCATTTGAATAAACAAAATATCTCCTACTAGTGTACGAGACATACCCAAATACCTAAGTTAATCAATAGTTTCCATAGGTCCATCCAAAAAATTGAGTAATTGTGAGCTCCTCTCATAGGAGGAAACCCATTCAGTTATGTCCAGACCTCCTTTAGGGAAGAAATTTTTCCTTGTTGCTTTGAATGTGGAGGATGGCTTGGAATCCTAAGCTGGAAGTGCAATTACAACTGATCCTGGAGAATATGAAACAAAATGCCTAGAACTAGACTCACCCTTATATTTCTTCACAAAGACTGGCAATACTTTAGGAGGTTGAGAAGGTATGGTCCCTGATGGTCTATTTTCCAAGACTAAGACACATTGCTCCAGCTCATTCATCCTTCTGAAAAGGGTAGGCATAGTACCTAGTGAAATCTCCCCATCAAGTACATAAGACCCTAAGGGGATTTACTTCACAGTAATGCTTCATTACAAATAAAGGGACATTTGTAATCGATCAAACCTTGCATGCTAGGCCTTCTCACAAGCAAAAAATTCTTCAATGCATTGGGATTCTTTTGATGTTCCAGTATGAAGAGATGAAAATACATCATCTGGAAGGTAGAAAAAGTGGGAATTATCCTGATAAGCCTTCTAATCAATGCAACATGAACAACTTGAGTTGTCAAAGGCCTGGTATAATCTTCAAGATCAACAATCTCAAATAGCATTCTTACGAATGCCTCATCAGGGACTAACAGATCAAAAATTGAGTGCAAATCCTCAGTGGATATGTCTTTCAAGTTGGCTACTACTGGTGTTTCTGCCATATTACAAATAAATTTCCCCAAATTCCTTACACTCAGAAAAGAAAATGTGAGTTTATGAAGTAAATAGTGTAAATTTATATGAAATTTGAGACAAGCAAGTCAAGCTGAGTATAATCATAATAAGATAGTTTATAAAGATCTGAATGTGATATTCACATGGGAGAAATAAGTATGAGATAAGTTGTTATTATACAAAAGATAACAATTGGCTTGATATGACATGATCCATGCAGAGAAAAATCCACCCAGAAAGACATGAAAATGAATGTGTGTTTCCTAAGATGGATTCTAAAATAGTAAAAAGGGGATTACACGTCAAATCAAATCACTTGGAGATGCTCATAAATCATCAAAAATGGGTTCCCTGATTGTTTGAAAAAATAACTGATTAAAACAAACATCAAAGAAGTGACATGGCATCCTAGTCATTCTGAGAGAGTGAAAAAATGTAAATGACTCATAATTCTTCCACCTGGTAACATAAAACATAATATTTCCAAGAGAATAAATATGGATTAGATTATGTGCTGTAAAAAAGGAATATTCTTCAAAGATTCATGTTTTTGGGGGGGAAATTAAAGAGTGAGTGAGTGATTGAGATTGTATAAATGTGATGAGAATACTCTCACATGGGGGTTAAAATTTTCTGAAATTTTAGAAAAGAAAGGTGTAAACTGAGAGAAACCATTTTTCCAAGAACTTGTTTGAGAAACCTGTTAATTTCTTTAGCTTTCAAATCAAATCATGTCAAGATGGTTACAAGTGTACAACCATTGAAAAGCATTGAGACTACAAATGAAACTTTCCCTTGCTGATGAATTTGATGAGTTCTGAGTTAATTGTGTTTGATCATGAGCATTGTTGTGTCTTCTTTTAAGTTGAGATATTTCAAAATAGATATTCATGTTCTTGTTGCAATCTTATGTTAGGAATCCCTCTGAATCACACAAGATCTTGTCTTTGTGGTAGTATCGTGGTAGTTGTGATTTCGTTGTGAGGAGAGTTTTCATTTCATTTTGCAATAAATAGTTTTAAATTCACTTTGCTTCCATTTTATTGATAAAGGTTATTTGTAAGTCTATGAGTGTATCTTAGGCATGATAGATTGGGGATTCTTGATGTTTTATTGAGTTTTTGGCATGATATTTTATGTTTAAATTCTCAAAGATTGTGTGAAACCATGTATTCTTGGGCTTCCATGGATGCACATCTTCTGGTTGAAGGTTCAGTGTTAGTTGTTTGAAGTGTTCTTATCTTCTCATCTAGCAGATCTTCCAACATTTGTTAAAATTTCTCAAATATTTGGTATAATCAACTTTATCCTACTTAATTCCCTAAAAACATACATCCATAATTGATAAATCCTACAAGAACCACCCCTTATTGCACTTCTTATCCATAAATGCTAAGGATATTTGTTGAATTTACCCATCCTTTACCCAAAATATTCAGGAGCGAGCTGGTTCTATTTTTTTTGTAGTAACCCAAACCTTGTCTAGGAGACATGAATTTTCTAGGGTGACAACTCATGAGAGTTAGATTATGTTACATTGACCATGTCTTCTCAAGGTTATTTCTCAATGTCCTGAAAAGGAGAGTCAAATATTTTTGGTCCATTCTTTTCCCTTACAAATACAGGTTACAAAATGGGTCCTCTCACCCTGGTTGAAGGCAGAACCTAAATTAGTAGGGTAGGTCAAACCCTTAGCACAATTTTATCCAAATTTTCCCAAGATTGAGTAACAAAGAGATAGTTAGATCCCTCCCCAACTACAAAATGATTCAAATTATGATCTATCTTTCTCTAAGCATCCCACTCAGCCTGTTGATGCTTCTTGACTTCAAAGGGAGAACCTATTTGGGTACCAACACCACTCTGACATCATTTTTGGGGAATATTTGTGCAAATACAGATAAATATCAACCTATGGTAATGTATTAAACATGTTTAAATGAAAATAAATGGTATAGACATCATCCTTTGTTGAGATTTATGAAAAATGAGCTTGATTAGAAGTTATTTGCTTGATATTTTCCCAGTTTAAGTAAGTTTTCCATTAAATTTTCTTAGCTAGGGGTAAATACTAACAAAGGATGTTGAGATTTGTCAAGCTTTGTTGAAATTAATCATTAAGTTTCAGTTGACAAGTCATTTGCAGTGATTTACACATCTAAGGTGCAAGACCTTAGTGGTGACTCCACATTATTTAGAATTTCTGGAAAATACCAGTGCCTAAGGCTTTAATAATTGAAATATGTCATAAAGATCTATAAAGATGGAAGGGAAAAGGTCCTTCTTGAAGATAAATCTTGCTAGAAAATTGTTTCTAGAGCTGGGAAGGAAAAATCCAAATAAGAAACAAGTCTAGAGAGCTTTGGGAGATCAAAGGTCAGAAGAGAAAGTAGTGCCTGTGGTTGAGAGTGATCATCCTTTGATAGAGGATTATTCTAGTTCCTCAGATAGTTCTGGATCAAGTAGTCCTTGCATAAATTTGTACACTCCAACTGGTGAGGGGCCATCATTTACAACTGATATAGGTATTCCTCATCTTCCTCCTTTATCACTTAGAACTAATAGAGTTTTTCTGTGAAACTGAGTCTTTAAAGGATCATTACTTTGAAGACCATACACCATTTCCTCAAATACCCCCTACACCACACCATTTTAATCCTCCTATAGGAACACCTCCTCATAATAACATGGCTCATCCTCCACCTAGACCTCCATTTGTTGTAAATGGTTTTGGGCCCATATATTTTCATGGTATGGTGGGTTATCCTAATGCAGTTCCATAAGAAGTAAGGAATAGGTTTCCCAATTTTCAGGGAAATAATGTTATTACTGGTGATCAACACCTAAGACTTTTTGTGAATATTATGGAGGATTTTGAGATTGAACATGAGGATGTCTATGTAAAACTATTTATTCACACCTTAGAAGAGGATGCTCGGGATTGGTATAAATCCTTACCAGAAAATTCAATTGACTCATGGATTGAGATGAAGAATGCATTTAGATCACAATATGGGGATAAGACTAACCCCAAATTTCTTCTATCTAAATTTGAGAACATAAAGAAGAATCCCAATGAGCCTGTTCAAGACTTTAACACCAGATTCAACAAAAAATTAACTAGACTACCTATAATTTTGAGGCCAAGTGATGAATCATGCCTAATAAAATATTCTAATGCTTTTGATAAGAAAGTTGCATATTATTTGAGGGATAAAAACCCTAGGACCTTAAGGAAAAATTTCTCTATGGCAGTGCAAATTGAAAACAATATAAAGGCAACAGGAAAACCTCCTAAAAGGGAGGGTGTCAAATTACTCAATCCTAAGAAGCCTCAAACAAGAAAGGGAGTTGATCTGGAAGAGGTAGTTAAGACTCAAGCAGGAGCAGTCAAGGAAATTTCCTATAAACTTGCTAGAGCAGAGAAAGGAATAGGATAGAGCTCTCAGGGCCAACACCAACCTCATGGCCAAAATAGATTTGTAAATCATCCTAGGGTGATCATAGATCAGATGAGAGAGGAAAGGGGACCCATGGGATCAAGAAATAAATAACAAAAACCAAGAGAAAAAAAATTGGTCCCTGACCCTTTAACTGCTAGAGTTTCTATGATAGAACAAAATCATGTTATTGAGTGGTGTGATAAATGTTTCTTACCACATTCCCCATGTGATATTAATGAAGAAAGTGAAGAGGTTGATGATAATTCTACTTATGGTGATGTGTGCATGATGGAATGCCCTGATAGTCCACAACAAGGAGCCACTTCTACTAAATTATTGAGTGCCAGGACTGTGGAAAGTTTTTGGATCTACATAGATCAGGTATCTCCTCTTCCTTATACTAGTGATCTTGTTGTTGATATGGTTAAGGATTTTGAACTACCCAATCATGATTTTGAGTACGTAATGACATTGTTGATTAAGAAATATGATGGTGGAATCCCTTATGAGAAGGATAGACCAATGTTAATGAATGCAGTGGTGGACCAAGAGAAAGATTATAATCTAAAAAATAGGACTGTTAAAATGGGAGGGCCACAACTCAAACCAAAGACTCCTCTCCTCACTAATGTCCCAAAATACCCCCCAAGAAAGATGTGCAAATAAGAAATCCATCTAATGCAAATAAACCTAGTAACCCTGCCCAAGCCATGAAGAACCTTATACCACAAGAAAAGGAAATTACCCTACCTCTTAATACAACCTTACCTAAGTATACCCCATGTGATACGACCCAAATTTTGAGTCAAATCAAGGTCATTATACCCATTTTTGAGTTTTTTATGATCCCTGAGCACAGAAGAAGAGAATTTTAATACTTAGGATTTAAATAGGAGGTAATACCCCCAGGAAAAGATGTTAATAGTGTAGATATCCCTCTTTTCATTGAAGAAGTTGAAGTTCCACATGCATTGGAGAATTTATGGGAATCCCCTAAAGTATTTATAGGAACTTCCCTTGTTGAATCCTAACTTGATGTTGATCCATTTTACTACTTTGATTATTAAAGATATACTTGTTCACAATTGTATGTTCGATTCAGGGGCTTCATGTAATGTGATGCCTCTTGAAGTAATGAATGAATTTAACATCAATGTAACAAAAACCTTTGGAAAGTGCACTTGTTATAGATTCAAGGGAAGTACCAGTGATTGGGTATGTCAAAGGTTTAGTGGTGATAATTGACAGCTTATCCTGGTAAGTTTTTAGCCATGAATGTAGTCATTGTATATTTCCGTACTCAATGGGGTATGTTATTGTCAAGAAAGTGAGCTGCTATTGTGGGTGGAAGTGTGCAGATGGATATGTCATATGTGACCATACCAGTAGAATGGAACCTTGTCAAGTTGTATGGTGAGAAAAATATGTTGCATCTGATTGAAGACCCTAACAATGCTTCTTATGAATTATTATATGTAGATGTAGATGTTAACAACTTTTTGGGCTATGTGGATTTTGAGGAACCTGGTATTAATGAAAGTAAATTCTTCGAACATATTAGTGAATCTTGGACCTTAATGTTTGATGGAGCTTTCTCCATTATGGGAAATGGGGCAGGGGTTGTCCTTGTATCTCTAAATCAAGATATTTTTAACTTTTCTTGTAAACTGAAATTTGAATGCATAAACAATATGTCCGAGTATGAGGCATTACTTTTGGGTTTGATAATTTCTTGGAGATATGGTATAAAGGAAATAGTGGTTAAAGGAGACTCTGAGTTAGTGGTCAAACAAGTTATAAAATTGTATGTTACAAAAAATCGAAGGATGAAACAATATAAGAATGCAGTGTGGGATTTTGTTTAGATGTTTGATTATTTTAACATTTTGTATTATGAAAGAGCTCAAAATGCTACAATAGATAGGTTGGTAGTGCTTAGATCCAGGTTTGAAGACTGCACTATCTCACCTTATTGTGATTATGATATTGAAGTATTGTCAAGACCATCTGTCCTTATTAATGTGAAACATTGGAAATTATTTGATGATGACACTTAGGTTCTGAGGTTTTTTCAAAATGAAGGAGAATTCACTAATAAATGCATGTATTGGGAACCAATGGTTGTAGTGTGTGATGGTAAAGAAACCATGTTTCACACGGATATAATTCAATTAAAAATGAATACAAATCCTAGAGGATTAGTGGCTTTAGATTCTAATTATGATAATGTTGACAAGATAGTTCATATACATATCTATGCTTTAAGAGATGTTTAATAATTTAATTTGGGAACTAGAGAAAAACCTAGAAAAGTATGGCTAGGAAAATAAGTCCTATTTTGAGTTAAGTACTAAGACTACTTAGCATGGTCTTACTCAAAACTGAAAGCATATAGGGAAGATCTATTTCAGCATGAAATACCTCTAGAACCGAATGCTAAACCATTTAGGACAAAGAAAAAGGCCAATTAATCCACTTCTCTCACTCAAAATGCAAGAAGAACTAAAAAAGTTAAGGGATTGAGGGATAATACAACCAATAAGATATTCTTCATGGGTGGCAAACTTAGTGCTAGTAAAAAATAATAATGGAGACCTAAGGTTGTATGTGCATTTTATAAACTTGAATAAGGCCTCAATTAAAGATAACTATCCATTTCATAATATGGATAACATGCTACAATTGGTCACTAGGTCTAATTTGTTGTCCACATTAGATGGATTCTTAGGGTATAACCAAGTGGTTGTGAAGCAATCAGAGGGTATCAAAACTACTTTTAACCACCCCATGGGGTACCTATGTATATGTGAGAATTTCATTTGATTTGATGAATGTTGGGGCTACTTTTCAAAGAGCCATGGATGTTACATTCTCAGGTTATATCAACGATTTCATTTCTATTTACTAGGATGATGTGACAATTTTTTCTAAAAAGAGAAGTGATTACTTGAACCATGTGGAGAGGATGCTAATAGTATGTAGAGAGTATGGCATCTCATCAAATTCTAAAAAAAATCCATTTTGAAGTTCAAAAGGAAAAAATGTTGGGGCACATTATGTTAAAAGAAGGGGTTATGATTGATCCTGAGAGAATGGAAGCAATTTGTAAGGTTCATATCCCAAAAAATAAGAAAGGGATTCAGTCCTTATTTAGTCAGATAAATTTCATTAGGAGATTCATTTCCAATTTTTCTGAAATGACTATCCCCATTACAAGCATGCTAAAGAAGTACTAGATTATCAAATGGGAGGAAGGAGCTCTCAAATATTTCACTGGAATCAAAGAAGCGTTGAAAAATTCTCAAGTACTGACGACCCCTGATTATAAGAATGCATTTTAGATATTCTCCTTCACATTTGAAAACACTATTGCATATGTACTATTGAAAAAGGATGAAGAAGGAAATGAAAGGCCTATTGCCTTTTTCAGTAAAGCCTTATAGGGGCTGAATTGAAGTATACCAATATGGAGAAGCATGCTTTTTATTTGATGAGAGAAATTAAAAATTTTAGGACTTTTATCTTGAGCTCTAATATTTTTTCCTATGTTACCCATACTATGGTCAAATATATTTTATCAAAAATGGACATTTCCACCAAGATATGTCGTTGGGTGAACAATCTACAAGAGTATGACATGGATATAAAAACCACCAAATGAGTTAAAGGTCTAGGCCTTGCAAAGCTAATGGCAAAAAGTAAAATGTAGGTGATGGAAATCAATGAAATTGAGGAATGAACCATAGATGTCCTAGAAAAAGTAATCAATTCCACATGGTATAAGGACATAATATTTTACCTCAGGAATTTGGAGTGTTTGGGGCATCTAGATAAAAATCAAAGAAGGACACGCAAACTAGCTTCCCAAAAATATATCATAATTGATTATGGGTTGGCTTAGAAGTATCTTGAAGGGGTTATTTTGAGATACATCACAGAGGAAGGGGCTCCCAAATTGATTTCATAATTCCATGGGGGAGTATGTGGAGGTCACTTTGTTGGAAGAGTAACTACCCACAAGATCTTAAGGGTATGGTTATTGGTGGCCCAAAATTTTCAAATATGCAGCCTAGTTGGTCAGGAAATGTGAAATTTGTCAGAGGTTTTCAGGAAGAATGAAACCTTCAGGTGCTCTACCCTTGCAACTAGTGTCAATAGAAGCTCCTTTTAAACAATAGGGCATGTATTTTATTGGAGATATCTTAGATCCCTCAAGTGCAGGGCACAAATGGATATTGTTGGCAACTGATTATTTTACCAAATGGGTTAAATATATCCCCACTAAAAAATCAACTCTTCAAATTGTCATGGATTTGGGATCCTGCCTCATATATAGTAGTTGGATACATAAAAAAAGTTATTGATAATGCCCCCCCCCTATGATTTTTGAGCTAAGCCATTAGTAACTATGTCCAAGACTAAACCCATAATTTTTTTTTAATATCTCCAATTATATCCACAGGAATGGTCAAGCTAATCAGAAATAAGATTTTCTTAGGATAATTACTAGCAACATTAGGTTAACAAAGGAAATTGGTTGGTGTTGAAGTTTGTTTTATGACATATAGAATCACTTTCCAAAGAGCCACTGGAAAGAGTCTATTTGAATTAGTTTATGGAATCTAGGTTCTTTTACCCCTGCATATGCAGTTATCTTCTTATTAGTTCCTACAACAACTTTTGGATGAAGAGGTGAACCCTTATGAAGTTAGGATTAATCAAATAGTTAATTTGTATGAAGAGAGAAGGGATTCTCACCCAAGAGACCTTAGATTTAGAGAGAAACTCAAGAAATTATTTGATAAAAAAGTGACACCTAGAAATTTAAGTGTTGGATATCTTTTCTTATTATGGGATATCAGGCATGACGATGAGGTGAAACATGTTCAGTTTGATGCTTTATGGATGGGTCCATATTCCATTAACATAAGAATTGGTGAGCACACCTTTTTCCTGAAGGACTTGGATGGAGATTTTCTTGAATTTTATGTTAATGGTAGGCATCTGAAACATTTCTTGGATTGATTTCAAATAAGGTATGAATCATTGTATAGTGTATAGTATTTTTATTATTGTTTTTTTTACATTTGTTTCCCTTTTTCATTTTCCTGGTCTACAGTGACCAGTTGCCTCGGTTTATTGATTTGTTTTTTTGTGAAGTGTGTTGATGTTGTTTGACCTAATGTGTACTTTAAATGACTCTATAACCTAATCGATTTAGGCACTTGGTATATTGTATGTTTGGTTTGTATGGTTCTTGTGGCACCCACAAGGGGGCCCACCCCTAAGTCATATTTGGTGTTAGTGCTCAAATTGATCTCAACCCTTTTATCCAGTGTATGCCTTCAAAAATTTTACTCTCTCTGAC